>PVJD01016432.1:0-21029 GCA_004026545.1 Mormoops blainvillei
GTTCCAAGATCATAACTGACATACATCTCCCATCTTGTCCGCCCTTTCTAGAGTTCCCTCCTGGTCTGCTAGCACTTTTGATGATCTATGTGACTCCTCTGATAGGATGACCCAGACCCTCATCCTTGAGTAGTCTAAGCCCCTGGTTATCAAGGCTTTATTACCTCATTTACCGGTTGGCAGTTAAAATTGAGCATGGGAATGCCAAGAGATGTCCCAGAGGGTCATCTGAGTGCTGAACATATTCCACTCTGCCATGATTACAGAGCAGTAACAGTTGCTCCTACCAACATGGTCATTCCCTCCTTTGACTGTTGGTCTGCTGGAATGGGTAATACCAAAATGCCAGGTGGCAGCTGTAGTTTTAATTTACATTGGACTCTTACTATATCCTCAGGTGGAAGAATTCCCCTTCTAGGGACCAGGATCTCTAGAGCCACAGAACTGAGAGGTGCATAGTAATGGGCGACCGGACCATCCTTACTTCTATTCTTTAGGTCCCAGACACATGTAGTCTACCTGCCAACAGCAACGCAACGTCAAAGGCCATTCATTGGTTTAGGGCAAATGCTGGATCCTGAAGAATGGTGCCCAACATTTGCAGGTACAACAGTTCCCTCAATTGCACCGTCAAGAGGTCATTCTACTGTCCTCTCAGGTCAGAAGCTTCCAGACAAGGCTGTAGATTTAAGCAATTAGCAAGCTAACACCCTCTGAAGCTGGGAATGCCAGCACCAACTTATTAAAGGGAATCTGGGTGACACCTATAGTTCTTGCTACAGAAAGATCAACATGAATTGAAAATTGTGCTAATTCATATTTCAGAACAGTGGATCTGATAACCAAGAAGGATACTAAGTGGCTGATGGGCAGGCAGTGTATACAGCCTAGATATGATGAAAAGAGGGCTGAGTCACACCCCAGCGAGGGCGAAGGGAGGCCTTGTGAGATTTTATCACACTACTCAGAATGGTGCACAATCTAAAACTTATGACTGTTTACTTCTGGAATTCTCCATTTAATATTTTCAGACTGCAGCTGACTATGGGTGACTGAAACCGTGGAAGACAAAACCATAGATAAGGGCAGACTGCTCTATCTGATAAAAGACTTATATCCAGAATATGGAGAGAGCTCTGATCCGCTTTGAAAAACAAACAATCCAATTTAAAAAAAACAGGCAAAATATTTGAAAAGACACTTCACCAAGGAAATATATGGATGGCAGATAAGCCCCTAAAAATATGCTCACCATAATTATTAGGGAAGTGAAAAATAATCACAGTGAGATATTACTGCAACCCTGTCACATTGGTTAAAACGAGAGGGATTGTCTATACCAAGTCTTGGTGCGGCTGTTGAGAAACTGCAACATGTGTAAAGTACCGGTGAGAAGGTAAAATGGTATAATCACCGTAGAAAATAGTTTGGCGGTTTCCTACAAATTCAAAATATAATATATTTAAACATTTCACCATATGATACAGCCATTCTACTCCTAGGTATTTATTTCTCCAAGAGAAAAGAAAATGTCCACAAGGAGACCTGTACATGAATATTAATAGCATCTTTATTTGTAATAGGCAAAAACTAGGAGCAACCCAAATCATCAATAGGTGAATAAATAAACAAATTGTGGTATATCCACATAATGGAGTACTACTCAGCAATAATAACTAGTGAATTTAAAAAATAAATTGACACATTTGACAACATAGCAACATGGATAACTCTCAAAATAATTATGCCAAGTGAAAAAAACCATACAAACAAAAGAGTACATTGTATGATTACTTTTGTATAAACTCTAGAAAATGAAATATAATTGATAGTGACAAAATACCAGTGGTTGCTTGGGGAGAAGATACATGGACAGTGGCAGGATAAAGGAATTACAAAGGAGAATGAGATGCATTATATATGTTCACCATCTTGATTGTGATGATGGTTTCATGGGTGTACACATCTAAACATCAAACTGTCCACTATAAATATGTGCAGGTTATTGTAGTTAGTTATAACTTGATAGAGCTCTCAAAAATACATTCAAAAAAAGAAAAAAATTTTAATAAATATAGGAATAAATAATTGGTATTATTCAGACACAGTCATTAACTAATTCATTCAATAGTTACTATATGGTTCCTCTGTGTTAAGGATTGTACCAGATGCTGGGAGCATAAATACCTGTAGAATATGAACCCTTCCCAATCCCAAGGACTTTAGAGGTTTGTGAAATAATAGGCACCTACCATTTAGGAGAGGTATAGCTATCTTTCTTGAAGATGGTAGCTAATGTGTCTTATGTTTCCTTTATACCAAAATATTGAATAATAATAATAAATGATGTTAGCAATTCCTTTTACATAAAGCCCTCTTTCGTAAGTGGCTGTTTCTCTTGTTCTCACTGTGGTAACCATTACTCCTTGGATGCCAGTAGTGTCATCCCTTGTCAATGCTAGTATATTAACATTCTGAAGTCTCTATTACTTATTGACCATCACTAATAATGCAGCCAACTCTCAGTTTTGATAGTGGATTTTCCAGAAACCTGGTTTTGGTATTTGCACCCCCCTGCTACTTGCATTTGGGACATTTCATTTCCTGTTAGCACCTCCATCAAGGGTGTTCAGTAGGAAAGAGAAGGTAAAACTTAAACCCACCAATATTCTGCAGAGAATCATAAAATCCTTAAACTGGAAGTAATCTCCAAGGTTATCTATTCCAACTTCCACTCAGGGCTGGAACCTCCTCTAACCTATCCTTGATAAACAGTCACCCAAGCCAGATTCTGCTTGAACATTTTGAATTAAACAGAGCCAATGCTTAGCAACTTCAAGAATAAATTTTCTGGTCCCCTGGTTTAGTTCTTTTCCATGTTAGCAGTTGAAACTTTGGTTAAGGAATAGTAACGTGCATTTGTTATCACAGATAAGTACATACACAGAGAATATTCTTCAGACAAAAAAAGAAACTCTTCAAAAACATTGTTATAAACACCTAAACCCCAGCATTCCCTATGAGTCATGGAGGGAGGGAAAGAAGGAGGGAACTGAAAATTAAATCCATTTATACTATGAACTGAATTGTGTCCCCTCACTCCATGTTCATATATTGAAGCCCTATCTCCCAATGTGACTGTATGTGAAGACAGGGTTTTCAGGAGGTAACTAAGGATAAATGAGGTCATTAGGGAGGGTTTCTAATCCAACATAATTAGTGGTTTTACCACCCTGCCAAGACTGGGAGATGTAGCAGATTTACCTAATACACAGGAATAAACAGAGATGCGGCCAAAATGAGTAGAAAGCAGAGCATTTTCCAAATGAAAGAATAGGAAAAAACTCCAAAACTAAACAAAATGGAGACAAGCAATCTATCAGATACAGAGCTCAAAACCCTGGTTATAAGGATGCTCAGCAAACTTAGGGAAAAAACAGATCAACTCAGTGAGAACTTCAACAAAGAGATAGCAAACATAAAAAAGAACATAGAACCATAAAAAATAACCAGTCAGAAATGGAGACTATAATAACTGCAATGAAGGATACACTACAAGGAATTAACAGCAGATTAGATAAAGTAGAGAACTGAATCAGCAATTTGGAAGACTGGGTAGCAGAAGATACCCAATCAGACAGCAAAAATAAATAAAAAATAAATAAATGAGGATAGTTTAAGGGACCTTTAGGGCAACATCAAGCATAATGACATTTGTGTCATGGGTGTACCAGAAGGAAAAGAAAGAGAGCAAGAAAATGGAAAACTATTTGAAGAAATAACTGAAAAGTACCTTCACCTGGTAAAAAAAAAAAAAAAAAAGACACACAGTCCAAGAAGCTCAGAGTACCAAACAAGAGGAACCCAAAGAGGCCCATACCAAGCACATCATAATTAAAATGCCAAAGGTAAAAACAAAGAGATAACCTTAAAGCAGCAAAAGAAAAGCAGTTAGTTACCATAATACTGTCAATTGATTTCTCAACAGAAACTTTGCAGGCCAGAAGGGATTGGCATGACATATTCAAAGTGATGAAAAGCAAGGATCTACAACCAGATCCAAGTCTATTCTACCCAGCAAGGCTATTGTTTACTTAAAGAACTTCCCAGACAAGATATCTAAAAAGAGTTAATCACCACCAAAACAGTTTTATAAGAAATTTTAAAGGAACTTCTTTAAGAAAAGGAAAAAAAACATAAATATGAAAAATAAAACAATAACTATATACTATCTATAATCTGTTAAAATGTAAATGAATTAAATGTTCCAATCAAAAGACATAGAGTGTCTGAATGGATAAGAAAATGAGACCCAAGCGTTCACTGACAGAAGATTGGATAAAGATGTGGTCATATATACAATGGAATATTACTCAGCCATAAAAATCAGTGAATGCTTACCATTTGCAACAACATGGATGAACCTAGAAGATATTATGCTAAGTGAATAAGTCAGGCCAAGAAAGACAAATGCCACATATGATTTCACTTTATGTGGAATCTAAAAAACAACATAAATTAACTAACAACATAGATAACACCGAATAAGCTAATGGTTGTCAGGTGGGAGGGAGACTAGGGGATTGGGTGAAAAAGGTAAAGGGATTAATAAGTAAGCACAAATTGGCAGTTCAAAAACAGTCATGGAGATGTAAAGTACAGCACAGGGAATATGATCGATCATATTGTAATAATTATTTATGGTGTCACGAGGTTTTTAGATTTATTTTGGGATAATCGATTCATAAATTATATAAATGTGTAACCACTATGCTATATTCCTGACACTAATATAATATTGAATGTCAACTGTAATAGCAAGATAAAAAATTTTTTAAATACATTTTTAAAAATAGGGAAATAAGGCATAGGTTAGCTGAATGAATAAGAAAAGAACACCATTACATTTGGTGTCTAAAAGAGACCCATTTAAGGTCAAAAGGCACACAGAAGTAAAGGAATGGGAATAGGTATTTCATGCAAAGTGAAACCAAAAAAGAGCTCAGGTTATAATACTTATATCAGACTAAATGGACTATAAAACAAAGTGTATAACAAGAGACAAGGGATACTACATAATGACAAAGAGATCAATCCAATAAGAGAATATAACACTTAGAAACACATACACAATGTAGGAGCACCTAAATTTATAATGCAAATATTAATAGACATAAAAGGAAAGATCGACATTAATACAGTAATTGTAGGGGACTTTAACACCCCATTTACATCAATGGATAGATCATCCAGATACAAAATCAACAAGGAAACAGCACCTTAAGTGACATGTTAGACCAGGTGGATTTAATTGATATTTTGGACATTTCATCCAAAAGCAGAATTTATACTTTTTCAAGTATACATAGAACATTTTCTATAACAGACCACATGTTAGGATGCAAAACAAGTCTCAATAAATTTAAGAAGACTGAAATCATATCAAGCATCTTCTCCAATAACAATAATGTGAAACTAAAAATCAATTACAAGAAAAAAAACCCTGAAAAGTACAAGGAAGCTATATCACATGATACTAAACAATGAATGGGTTAACAACGAGATCAAGGAAGATATCAAAAGATCCCTTGAGACAAATGAAAAAGAAAACACGATGACTCAACATCTATGGAACACAGCAAAAGCAGTTCTAAAAGGGAAATGCAGCATTACAGGCCCACCATAAGGAATAAAAGAAATCTGAAACAATCTAACTTTATACCTAAAGGAACTAGAAAAAGAACAGCAAACAAAGCCCAAGTCAGTATAAGAAAGGAAATAAGGCTTAGAGCAGACATAAGTGAAATAGTCTAAAGAAACAATGCAAAATTCAATGAAACCAAGAGCTGATTCTTTGAAAAGATAAAAAAAGTATTGATAAACCTTTACCCATACTCATCAGAAAAGAGAAAAAAAAGGGGGGATGCAAATAACTAAAATCAGAAAAGAATGAAGTGACAAAATGACACCATAGAAATACAAATGATTATAAGAAAATACTATTAGCATTTAAATGCAAACAAGCTGGACAATCTGGAAGAAATGGGTAATTCCTTGAAACACACAATGTCTTCAAAGACTGAATCAGGAAGAAACAGAAAATCTGAACAGACTGCAACCAAAGAAATTGAGGTAGTAATCCAAAAACTCACAACAAACAAAAGTCCTGGATGCAATGGCTTCACAGGTGAATTTTACCAAACATTCAAAGAAGAATTAACATCTATCAAACTATTCAAAAGAAAAAATCAAGAGGAGGGAAGACTCCCAAATTCATTTTTGAAGGCTAGTTATATCATGATTCCAAAACCTAACAAAGACATTCCTCAACAAAATCCTCAACAAAACACTACCAAACTGAATTCAGCAATACATTACAAAGGTCATACACCATGATCAAGTGGGATTTATTCCTGGGATGCAGGGTCGGTTCAATATCTGAAAATAAATTAACATGATACGCACCAATAAAATGAAGGATAAAAATCATGATCGTATCAATAGATGCAGAAAAATCATTTGACAAAATCCAGCACCCATTTATAATAAAAACTACCAGCAAAGTGGGAATAGAGGGAACATACCTCAACATAATAATGGCCATACATGACAAACCCACAGGTAACATCATACTAAATAGTGAAAAGCTAATAGCGTTTTCCTTAAGATCAGGAACAAAGCAAGGATGTCCGCTATCACTAATTTTATTCAACATAGTATGGGAAGTTCTGGCCACAGTAATCAGACTTGAAAAATAAATAAAAAGCATCCAAATCAGAAAGGAAAAAGTAAAACTGTCATCATTTACAGATGACATGATACTATACAGAGAGAAACCTAAATATTCGACAAAAATCTATTAGAATTGATCAATGAATTCAGTAAAATAGCAGGATACAAAATTAACATTCAGAAATTGATTGCATTTGCACATACTGATTACAAGCTATCAGAAAGAAAAATTAAGAAAATAATCTCATTTCCAATTGCATCAAAAATATCTGGAAATAAATTTACCCAAGGAGGTAAATGATCAATAGTAAAAAATTTAAGACATTGAAGAAAGAAACTGAAGAAGATATAAGTAAATGGAAGCATGTATTGTGCATATAGTGTGGATAAAAAGAATTAACATCATTAAAATGTCCATACTACACAAAGTGACCTATAGATGCAATGCAATCCCTATCAAAATACTAATGGAATTTTTCAGAGAACTGGAACAAATATTCCACAAATGTATATGGAACCACCAAAGACCCCGAATAGCCACAACGATCTTGAGAAAGAACAAAGTCAGAGAGGTATCATGCTACCTAATATCAAACTATTACAAGGCTATAATAATCAAAATGACATGACACTGGCATAAAAGACAAATACATAGATCAGTGGCACAGAATGTAGATACCAGAGATAAAGACATTCCTATATGATCAATTAATCTATGACAAAGGAGGCAAGAATATACAATAGGGTAAAGACAGTTTATAAATTTAATAAATTATTAATTTAATAAATTTATTAAATACTTTTATTTAATAAATTATTTTGGGAAAACTGGGCAGATACATGCAAAAAAATGAAACTAAGCCACCTTCTTACACCATTCTCAAGAATAAACTCAAAATTGATTAGAAACTTAAACGTAAGATACAAAACCATAAAACTTCTAGAAGAAAAAACATAGGCAGTAAACTCTGACATTGCTTTTAGTAATTTTTTAATATAAATCCTTAAATAAGGGAACCAGAAGGAAAATACAGACAAATGAGACTACATCAAAATAAAAAGATTTTGCACAGCAAAGGAAACCAACAAAACAAAAAATCAGACTACCAATTAGGGGAATATGTTCTCCCATGATACATCTGATAAGGGGTTAATATCCAAAATTTATAAAGAACTCATACAACCTAACACAAAAAATAAACAATCCAATTAAAAAATGGGAGAGGATCTGAAGAGAGACAGCTCCAAAGGGGGCATACAGAGGGCCTGTAGACATGTGAAAAGATCTAAACATCACTAATCATCAGAGAAATGCAAATTAAACCACAATAAGATACCACCTCACGCCTCTCAGAATGGCCATCATCAGTAAATTAACAAGCAGCAAGTGTTGGTGAGGACGTGGAGAAAAGAGAGTCCTCATGTGTTGCTGTTAGGATTGCAAACTGGTGCAGCCATTATGGAAATAGAGGTTCCTCAAAAAACAAACAAACAAACAAACAAAAAACTACAAATAGAACTATCTTATGACCTAGCAATCGCACTTCTGGATATTTATGCAAAGAAGTCCAAAACACTAATTTGAAAAGATATGTGCACCCCTGTGTTCACTGCAGCATTAATTACAATAGGCAAGATATATATCAACAGGCAAGTGGATAAAGAAGATGCGGTCATATCTACAATAGAATATTACTCAACCATAAAAAAAAATAAAATAAAATTTTAGCATTTTTAACAACATGGATGGACCTAGGCAGGGCGTCCAAACTTTTGGCATCTCTGGGCCACGCTGGAAGAAGAAGAGTTGTCTTGGGCCACACATTAAATACACTGCGACACGTAATCACAAAAAAATCTCAAAATGTTTTAAGTGAATTTACAACTTTGTGTTGGGCCACATGGCCACACCTGGATAAGTCATAGCCACCCTGGGCCACATGTGGCCCGTGAGCTGTAGGTTGGACACCTCTTATGCTAGGTGAAATAAGTCAGACAAAGAAAAACAAATACTATATAATTTCAATTATCTGTGGGACCTAAAGAACAAAGTAAATTAACAAAAAGGAGAAACAGGCTCATATGTAAAAGGGAACAAACTGTTGACTGCCAGATAGGGTTGGGGCGCTGGGTGAAAAAGAGGAAGAAATTAGCAAGTAGAAATTGGTAGTTACAAAGTAGTCATGGGGATGTAAAATACAGCATAGAGAATGTGGCCGGTACTATTATAGCTATGTGTGGTCCCAGGTGGGTACTAGACTGATTGGGAGCATTGCTTCATAAATTATATAAATGTCTAACCACTATGCTGAAAATAATACAAAATAATATTTAATGTCAAAGTAATTGAATAGAGATTAGTGGCATTATAAGAAAAAGAGCCCCCCCCTTTCACTCTCTTTCTCTCTCTCTCCTTCTTCCTTTCCCTCTCCCCATGTATATATAGTATATCTATGCAATGGAGTATTATTTGGCAATACAAAGGTAGTATGAAGTACTGATACGTGCTACAACATGGATGAAACTTGAAAATATATTAGGTGAAAGAATCCAGATAAAAAAGCCATACACTGTATGATTTCATTCATATGAAATGGATTATGTAATAAAAGTGGATTAGCAGTTGCCAGGGCCTAGGAGGAGGACAGAATGGGGAGTAACTGCTCATGGACATGGGCTTCTTTGGGGAGTGATGAAATGTTATGGAATTAAATAGTGCTGTTGCTTGCATAACTTTGTGAATATAAAAATAATCACTGAACTGTACACTTTAAAAGCATGAATTTTATGGTATGTGAATTGCACTACAATAAAAATATGAGAGAGAGAGAGGGGGGAAAAAAAGGAAACTACATAAACTGGCTAAATTTAGGCAAAGTAAATGTCAAATTTTTTTTTAAATGGTGCTATGTAGAACCTATTGTGTCTCATGAGGGAAGACTGAAGGAAACCAGAGTTTATTTAGAGCCTAGTTATACAAAGTCCCAGAATAAGTATGTTTTCTGTTTTCACATTAATCCTTTAAGGAATCTATTAACCACTTTACAAATGAGAAAAACAAGTCTCAGAGAGGTTGAGTAATTTCCCCAAGATTACACAGCAATATAGGACAGACCTAGAAATCCTGTTCAGATGTGCCTAATTCCAAAGCATGTATTCTTTCCTCTCTAGCACAGCACCTCCTTTGATAGATTTCTAATTGCATAAAATTTAGTTTCTTGCAAGTTCCTCAAAAGCTGTGAAGAAAACTAGAACGAACATCTTCAAAAGCTTATGCAAATGTTGGACAAAACTGATAAGCCCAATGTACTCTCTTATTTGTCCCACCTGCCTTCCTGGCCACCTCCTTCACAGCTGCCAAAGTTGGGGAGAGCAATTTACCCCAGAGTCCCCCCTGTGCCTAGTGGACACTGTATCCCTGCAGGATGTCCAGTTCATCATTATAGTTCCCATTCAACTCTACTTTGAATTCAGTAAAAGTTCAATGCATGAATATGTTGGTTGAGTGAACAAATGTTTTTCTTCCCCTCACAATTCTCCTAATCCATTGATGATAGAAGTTGAAGACATCATTTTTGTTTTTGTTTTTACAGCATGACCTAGCCAGTCCTAATTCAAGTGTCTAAAGTCAAAATTATGTGTGAAAATAGCAAGAAGTATTAATTTAACCAGATCCTCTTGACCATGAGAAACTGGAGGAGGTAGGATCAGAAAGATAGTCTGGGGTCAAATAATATAAAGCCTTGAAACACAGACTAGTGTTGAAGGTATATGGAAGGAGGACAGTAGTACAGGAGAAAAAAAGTTGTTGTGTTAACCCCAGAGAAACTACTGGCAGAAAAGAAACCAAAAGTAGAAGAATATGCAGTCAGTACAGATATCAGGGCTGGACCATATCTTCGCTTTGAGATCCAAAAAGATTTGAAAATAGATACATAAGGTCAATGTAGAGAGACCACGAGGCAGGAGATGCCAACAGTCAATATGAGAAGCACCAAAGCTCATGGCGCAGAAGGGAGCTGTGTTAGTTTTCTATTGCTGCCGTGTCCAGTTACCACAAATATAGTGGTTTAAATCAACACAAGTTTATTATCTTGCAGATCTGTAAGTCAAAAGTCGAACCTTGCCTGTGGTTCTGTTTTGTTCATTCATTTATTTTTTTCATTAGGTTCCTCTTATAGGTGAGATCATACGGTATTGGTCTTTCACCACCTGACTTATTTCACTTAGCATAATATTCTCCAGTTCCATCCACACTGTCACAAAAGGTAGGCGTTCCTTCTTTCTTTTGCTGTGTAGTATTCTATTGTGTAAATGTAACGGGAAGGGACTAGACAAAAAAACATGTATGAATGACCCAAGGACATGGACAACAGTGTGGGGATTGACTGTGGGGGCAGGGAATGGGATAGGTGGAGGAGGACAAAGGGGGAAAAATTGGGATAGCTGTAATAGAAGAAGAATACAAAAAAAAAAGTAAAAATCTGAAAAAAAAGTCTAACTTTGATTTCACTGCCTGAAAACTTGGTTTTAGCAGGTCTGAATACCTCTCTAGAGGCTCCAGGGGAAAATCCATTTCCTTGCCTTTCCCAGCTTCTAGAGGCTGCCTACATTCCTTGGCACTTGGCCCCTTCCTGACCCTTCTTCTTTTATCGCATCTTAACAGAGCTAGGAAAGGCTCTGTTTTGAAGGACTCATGATTAGACTGGGCCTGTCCAGATAATCCAAGATAACCCTAATCTCAATGTACTTAACAATAACCACATCTGTAAAATCCCTGGTGCCACATGAGGTAACATATTCTCAGAATATATTCTCTCTGAGAATTAGGACATGGCCATCTTTGGGAGGCCATTATTCTGCCCACCCCAGTAGCCAAGCAGTAAGAATGAGGAAGAGTAAAGGTATTAAGAAAAGAGTGTGGTACTAGACAGAAGAGTGGCTCCCTTTTAATGTTGTCTGCATACAGTGGGTCCTGTTCTAAGGCCCCTAAAGAACAAATCCAAGGGACTAAATGAGAAGTGACTCTAAGGTTGTACTTCGCTAGTGATGAGGAAGGGTGTATTACAGACAGCCGTACCCATGACACCCTGAGATTAACCCTTTGCATGTACAAAGTAGAGGGTCAATAAATACAGGCTGAATGAAAAATGGTTGAGTGAAATGTTGACCAAACAAAGACTCAACAACTGTCTGGATACAGAAGGCAGAAGAGAGAGGATAAAAAGAAATGATAGTCAGTGAAGCAGCTGGGCGAGGTATAAGGTGAGACATTGAAGAAAACATGAAAGAGGATTACATAAAATTTCTTCCTACTTATGCTCTGAAAATTTCATGGTTTTTCAAGAATTTACTTTATTTTACAAAACTGAAGGAGTTAATATACTGGCAAATAGGTGTAAGCTAAAGAAATGTAAGAAATTATATTAATCAGATATATAGAAAAGGATTATTGGGAAAATGCTTTACAGGAACCCCAAAACTAGATACATTACTTGTGAAAAGAATTAGAGGAACTGCTAATTAGGACAGTAGGATCATTTTTAAAGAAATCTAAAGATATAGAATCATGTTTTAATTATGAAACAATGTTTTTGAACATTTGTGCCTTAGGTCTCCATAGTGGACGTAGGGTGCACCTTAGTCCACTGCCTCAGTAAGATGTAGTGAAAACTGAAAAGTATAACCCATCCCAACCCCGATGGTCAACACCTGATTGAATTTCTTTCTGGCCTTTGCACAATGGTGGCAATGGCTGTACTCCAGAACATAAACAAAAACTCACATGGAAGCAACAGACACATTAAAACACTCACACACACGCATTATTCCCCAGCCCAGAGAACTTTCAGTCTAAGATTGGTCTGTGACGTATTTATTTACTGAGTAACTCTACCCACTGAACATAATGCGTCGATGACTACAAAAGGCAGCATTTACTTAGTCTTAATGATTCCCATATATGGACAATAGATGTGCCTGCCAAGAAGTTTGGCAATTCCTTTTTGAAAATTGACTTAATAAGATGGTGACAAGTAAAGTGTGTACACTGTCAGTTCCATGATAACCAAGACATTTCTATCCTCATCTCTGGAAAATCAAGCCATTTATTCTCCGTTAGCAATGTGCTTTAAAGAAATGTGTAAATAGTGGGCAAACTGACACCAGTTGAATTTGCTTAAAAAACAGTCCCATGGTATAAACAGAAACCAGAGCTATAACCACTACTAATGCAATACAAGGGGGGGATAATAGGTGATGAGAATGACACAAGCCTTAAACCTCTCGTCTCTTAAAGCTTACTCTGGGGACTTGACAAATGGATAAACAGGGACCAGAAAGAATCAATTTGGTCTGCCATTTGAATTATGGGTTCTTTCAGATACCCCCATCAATTATCCTACTAATGAAGATTTTCTCTGGTTAAACGTTAAATTCATGTTGATTTCCCCTGCCACTCAGTGCGTTCTTATTCACTGGGCGTCTATGTGTGGGAGTGTTGCTCACCGAGGAGCAAGGCCTACACAGGAGATAAAACGAGATTTGAAATTCCCATTGAGTCTGTCTACCTCTTTAGCAATATCTAAAGGGGTTGCATAATTGGAAATTTTATGAAGCTGGTGAAGAAGAACTGATGCTATACTATGGAAAAGTTAACAAGTACATGCCAGTATACAATACGTAAAAGATGCAAATGTGAGAGTTTACCACCAATAGGTCCAGCCTTTAATAAGGCAGCTAGAGTCATACTCTCTATGCACTCTTGTTTTCCTTCTGTTTCTGTTTCCAACACTGTTTCCGTTTGTATACAGATACGATCTGGGTATGAGGTTTTGTCTCTTCATCCTGTATGCCTTCTTGGACTCAACGCAACACCTTGAGTTCCATCCTGCCTGTCCCCACCAGACTTGGTATTCTTACGTGGGGCCCTTGTCATTTTTATTCATCAATCCATATTTTCCCATGTTTACTGAACATGACTCTGTATTCCAGGCATCCTGATAGGCACTGAAAATGTACTAGAGACCAAGAGAGATGTCTGACCCTCAATTTCCTTAACATGTCAAGTCTTAACCTGATTCCTCCCGCTATACCCCCTTGATCCTGAATAGTTCAGGGCCCCAAGAGGGTGCCTTGGCCCACTAACCTGGCCCTGATCATAGACAAGCATCCCAGTCAAGCTAAGCCAGACCCACTCACAGAAAGTGGCTTCATGTTAGTGTCAAATAAGGAAAATAAAAAACAGCAATGGGCATTTAGTGCAAACTACGTGGGTACAGAATACATGAATTTCTAAACACAAATCGGGGATAGATCGGGGGGAGTTTCCAAACTATTCCAAATGAGCTATGTTCAGGATCTCTAACAAATCTGCATAAAATTTTCTTCTATAAATGAGATGCTTTGTCTGGATTCCAAATTTTTCCCCTAATTTTCCCTCAATTCTATTATGGTCTAATATCGAGTCAATCTGTTTCCCACAGGCAAATTCACTTGGAAAATTGAGTCAAACTACTTGAAGTGTATCTCCCTCCACATAAGACACTACCTCAAATCATGTGGGTACCATCACATACAGTAGAACATTTTCCCCCAGTCAGTGCTGAAAGGGTGCAAAACATTTGCAAAATTAAAACGCAGGGAAAACTTCACTCGTTATGATTATAAGGATTCTCCAGACGTGAACCTGTGTTTTCTTTACTCCAGTGCAACTCCATAATTCTCTGACAACTAAGGCAGCAACTGTTGGGATAAGTGTCCCTTTAATCAGCTACTAGATTGTGAAGGAATGCTTGCCTGACACTAATCGCAGCGAATGAAAACTAAATGATATATGTGGACATGTTTTTAAAGGCCTCAAATGCCACCTGTATGTAAGAGGGCGGGGTGATGTTGGTGCTAGCAGTGGTCCTAGAGTGGGGGTATGGCAATTTTTCTGACAAGGTTTCCCAGTTTAGGGCCTGCAGAACACAAGTTCTGTGCAAAGTGGCTTGGAGAGAGGACTCAGTGTGGGGTTGGTTGTAGAGTCAAATAATCTTAGAAAACATTTTGTATAGTGCTTCTACCTTTTAAAATTTGAGAGGCACATAAGCCATCCAAGGCTTGTAGTAGTTCTGCAATAAAGAAATACGTCTAATCTCAATAATGCAGAATTTCTGAAACACAGATTGGAAGTGTATTTTCTTCCTAACACCCATTAATATTCTGTTGCACTAGGGTCTCACCTAGAATTATTATTATTCAGACAGAACAGAGAATTAGATGCTCACCTAATGCTCATTGTGCACTAATAGGCGAACTCCTTCCCCACATGAGACCCCAGGCTCTGGCCTATACTAACACCATGAAGAGTGGGATTCTCGATCTATGAGTAGAACCAGTGATCCTGACATCTCCTTCAAAAATTAAGACCCAGATTTGGGACCTAAAAATTACATCCCAAATACCTACCATTTACCATTTTTTATACCCAGGCTTATAAATACTTTTGTCATAGAAAGACTATTCAGACAAAAATACATTGGTAGATTTTAAAGACATGTAGTCTTCACTATCTCAAAATGGAAATAAACCAACGTGTTTATCACTGAGGATAGCCCTGTGCTAGTGCTTTGGGCAACACAGTTTCCTGCTTTCAGGGAACTCACAGTATTTCTGACTTCTCAGTTTGAGCAATTAATAACCTAGAAGGCAGGAGAAAGGACATGATTAACACAAATTAAAACAACAAATAACATCCATTTGTGCAGATACAGACATGAGTTATCTTCAGAAATATCACCGTCATCAGGAAATTCTCTTGGTCTGGTCAGAGAGAAAGTGGGAAATGGGAAAACCCATCTTATGCTGAACAGTGTTCTTCCTGTGCCATGTGGCCAGTTGAGATCCCAGTACCCAGCTGGAACTCTGCAATAATAAATCCAACACCAAAAGTCTAAGAAAATGAAAGCTCCAGGAATGATGCAGAACACACACAAGATAAAATTACATTGAAAACTAATAGGATGAAGAAATTAGAAAATGAAAGGAATGAGGATAGGAAAAATAAGACGAAACCAAGGTAGAGTGACTTGAACTCCTTCTCTAATATCCAGTGGGACCAAAACTACAAATAAAAACTTAAAAGAATTTCATGGGATCCGGTCACTTTTTCAATTTAGGTCTCACTTCTTAACAGGACATTTCTTTTCCCATTCCATTACTTAATGACCTAAGGCTTCATTAAACCACATGTCAATAGCTATGATGATTTTAAGATTATCTTGCAAATGGACTTCCCTATTTTGTTTTGCATGAAGTGAAACTCCAAGAATGTGACTTTCCTCCTAGGAAAAGAGGGAGGCTGCCAGGGATGAAGATGTCTGGTATTGACCCACTGAGTGTTCTCACAAGGCCATATGGTGAGTCTAAGCACAAATGACAATGGGCCAACCATTGTATGTCTACATTTAGGAAATAAATTCATGAGTAATACAGAAGCCAAGGTATGTGGGGATTTTCACCTTGTTGTCATGGAGGTGCACTAAGAATATCTCGGACAGTGTTTTCCCTTTCAAGGAAATACTTGGAAAGTCAACACCATGAGACAGTATCCAGCCATCACAAAGAATCCGAACATAAGCGACTCTAGCTCTTGAGTGCCCTCAGCATTAGGCGTAGTCTACTGTTCATTTACTTCCTGTCAGAACTCTTAGCGTGTGATGGTATAAACCGGAAGAGTGTATTTGGGTCCTTTTTATTCCAAAGCAGTAACAAAACACATGTGCTCAAATAACTCTTGCACCTCGACTGACTCACCAGGGGAGGAAGGCACAGCTTGCAGGCCAACATGGAGACTGACCCTTCTGATCTCCAACCAAAATCATAAGCATATAATTATATTCCCCGCCCCAACAACCACAGAGAAGGTGGAGACTGTGTGTGTATGTGTGTTTCTTGATGTCATTCTCTGACTTACACCTCACATCCTATGTAACCGCCTCAAGGCTCCCCGTAATGAGCAAGGACTTTTCTTAGCTCCCGTGGTTACCAGTACTTACCTCAACCATAGGATTTACCATGTTCAAATGAAAATGAGCTATTTATCATTCTTTATCCCCTAAAAGACTGTTTAAATTCCTCAAAAATGGGGACCAAGCTGGTCTTTTGAGCCCAGTTCCTAGAGCCTACCAAAAGTAAAAGGGGCTAGAAATAAAGAAAGGCATGAGAGAAGTTAATTATTAATTTCAAAAAAAATTTACAGTCCACTAACATATATGGACTACCTTCTCTAAGGCAAGCCTAGTGCCAGACCGCCAAGGAGAGAGCGCTGAAGTTGAGGAGAAAAGAAGGGCAAATGTGTATAAAATACTAGACAGTGAAAAAGATGGCACAAGAGAAGTACCAATTTCCCTGGGAGATTCAGAAAGACCAGAAAACATTCCCTGAAGAAGGCGGTATTGAAGACATAAAGGATTTGAGCACGTGTGCATAGGTGGACCTGGTGTGGGAGCTCCATCCGCCGCCACAGAGAAGAAGGCAAGTTAAGGGCACTATGTAAAACAAATTGTTTCCCCCTGACTGAAGTACAGAATATGTAAGTGAGATTGGAAATAAAAACTGGGCTGCAATCTTGAAGAGGAAACTTGAATGCCAGAATACCAATTTGGATTTTTCTATAAATAGTGTGGCATCATCAAAGGTGCCTAAACAAAAGTGTGACATAACCATTGCTAGGTTTAGGGCGATTGTGTTGGGGGAAACATGCAAGGTGATTTGCGGACAGGACAAATATGCCTGTAAATACATGCCAGTCTAAGGCCAGAATGTCTGTTAGATGTCTCATCTCACATAAACAATTGTGCCTGTAAAGTTAAAGTTTTTCATGAAAATCCTAAGTTCCATAAGCTATATTTCTGAGCAGGAAATATAGCATTTATTAAAATTGAACATGGGATTAATATTGACATGGGATTAATAAGAACATAAGAGAATAAACCACAACTAGAAAGAATGGAAAGTCAAAGTAAAGCAGGATTAAGAATTACTCCGCAAGCGAAGTCTAGAATCAAGACAATTTCCGTATTGATAGGGCCTAAGTGGCACAGAGTAAAGGTGAACTGTATTTCTCTAGGACCCTGGAAAGCCTTCACTTTTCCACTCCTGAATAGGTAAATAAATAAATAAATAACTCAATCCCTGTTTTCTATTTCTCCCTCTTCATTGCACTACCACCATGAAAGAATTCCTACGATGAATTTTTTAAGGTATAGAAAAAAAATGGAGTGACTTTAGGTGCCATTGGTATGGGCAGGATGAGAGCTGGACAAAAGGCTCAGAGACCATAGTAAAATTCTAATAGTTTGGGAAACTAAAAAGAGTTATAATAATTTAGTCTCTATTGAAAAGGGCAACCACATTTTTTCTAATTAAAAAAATAAAGAGGCGAGGCACTAGGGAGAGAAAGAATTTACAGTGGAAATAGCGTACAGAGCTTCTTAGGAAATCAAATCAACTAATTTGGACACGTCAAAAATAGAATTTTCAGAAACCAGGGATTTGGGCGGTATGTTACCATTCCTATCAATCAAAAGGAAAATTACTACTGATTCAGAGAAGAGAGTTAAAAGGTTTCAAGGTTTAGAGGCTGGGGGCTAAATCCGGGGGGCTTTTGCTAAATTCTGAGAATTAGAGAGACAATGGTGACAGGTAAGTGACAATGGTACACTCCACCTTTTGGGATTCTGTATCCAGAATCCAGGCAAGATTTGATGTTGGGGTTAATCTCCGTGTAGCAACACCTGGACTAATGCATTTAGAGCTCTTACTCTGATGCCTAAAACGGAGTGCCAGTATCAATGAATGTTGGGTTGCCTTCCTAGGAATGTTGAATAAAAGGAACATCCACTGATTAGTGCACAGCAGGCATCCAAAAGGTGGAAAGAACTTTAAAGAGTGTCTGGTTAAGTCTCATTATTTTACATACAGACACTGAATCCAAAAAGCATAAAATGTCTGCCCCAAGTTTTCATGGGCAGTTAGTGGCCGAGCTGGGACTAGACCGCAGATTTCCTGACTGTGTCCAGTGCTCTTTATAAAGCCAGCAGGAGCTGTGAGGCAATCATCTGTAGGATCACCTGAGTCAGTCAGCTCTCTACCATCTGGACTAACAGGAAAACAGTGACTCACAGAATCCAGCGTTCCTTCGGAATACAGGAGAGGTGTGCCTTTCTGCTGTGCTGTGAGCCTTTTCAACTTTTGTAAATAAAACCCTAGTTTAAATGCCCTGGGAGAGCTGGCAATTGTAAGTGCCTTGCAGGCCAAGGTCATATTTGGTGATACTTAGCACAAGCTTAAGCTGACTGATGGGTTGCTCATTTGATAGATGGAGAGAGGATTTCTGTGCTTCAAACTTCAAATAGTCAGTGGGTTTTTTTGTTTTGTTTTGTTTTGTTTCGTGTGCGCGCGCGCATTGTCTTTTTTTTTTTCTCCTTAGACTGAAAGCCCTTTCATTTGCATTCTGAAGCACTTAGGAGTGGCGGGAAGAATAGGAGGTTGAAATTTGCCAAGGGTAACATACAAAATGATTGAGAGTTGGCTGTTTGAAAATGTGAAGGTAAAGCTTTCAAAGCCAGACTTCATTGTTTTCTAATCCAGGAACCCTTGAAAACTCAAGAATGTCATACATCAGACCTAGTATCTGGGGACAGATACTTTTCGATAACTTTAAAGCTATAACAGGTGAAGGAAAGACTGGTTCCTCTGACACACAGGTACTACCCTTCACATTAATTCCATCTGCTTTCCTGGCCACACCCCGGGAGAACCCTGCCTTCCCCTCCTCAAAAACCACACAGGGCACCACAGAAACACTCTGGGCTACAGCCCCCTTTATTTTTGTCGCCCCACACAGGCCTCCAGGTCTGCAGGGCAAAGACGCTTAGTTTTCTCTGTTTCTAAGTATGGTAATGGCCCTAAATAACCAGCAAACATTTATCTGCTAGACTGCTATAAAGACACTATTCAAAGAAAAGTGAAATCAATAATGTGCCATTTCCATCATGTCATCCTTCTGCTCAAAAGTCTTCAATCACTCCTCATTGCCTACATTATACAGTCCAGACTACGAAGGTGACATTTACGGCCTTCCACAGCTGACCGCGTCTCTCCTTTCCTTTTCCTTAGCCTCATTGTTCTGCTGCATAGGTCCTTCCCTTCAATCATGCTGGCCAATTCTCCACCCTCCAAATATTCATGTATCTCTCCCAGCTGAACACATTCCCTCCTTGCCCTACTGTTCATCACCCATCTATGCAAATGCTACTTTCCCTGTCTTAGCTCAACTACCACCTCCTCTCTGAAGTCTCTTTGCTACCCAATGACCAGGATTTCCTGTTTGTTTGTTTTTTCTCCATGAGAACAGATCTACATTCTTGTCTTCCTCTGCTTTAAATACCCCACACCATCTGGTGTCCACTCTGAACAAATATTTGTTAATTAACTCTAATTAAGCCAAAAAATGTTTCAATTTTCAAAGCTCTTTAAAATAAGGTAATCATCTGTAGCTGTTATTATATCCACACTTGGGAAACTTCAGAGTATCTAGTATGCCGTCATTGGATTCCTTTGTCTCCAGGGAAGACCAAACTAGGTCATTTCAAACCTGTCACCTTCAGATAGACTCTAGAAGGGCACCCTAAGAGTCAGCAAACAGATCACATCCTGGATTCTTGACTTGTTATCCAGATCTGCTACTGAATCAGATGCAGGCAAGCGTGAACTGGGAAAACGAACTAATCATTAGCATCATCCAAAACGAAAGCAGTTCTTTCGTTACATTGGCTGGATATTCAGGTTTGAAAGGAGGGAGTAAAGGAGGAAAAAGGAGAAAAATATAGCCATCAATTGTCTTCCTTTCAAATGTGCTTTTCTTGCCTATTCTATTTTTCACAACCATGTGATGGGACTGGAATGTTTGGGAGGCATTAAATCAGGACTGAAAAGATGATTTGCCGCAATCTGATGAGAATATCTACTCACATGTTTATCACCCAAACGCTCCTCTAACTGGGTCCTGTTTAGTTTGTCCAGGACATATTTCTTTGCCAAATTAAAAAGTGGTGCTCTGCCTATAAAATCACGACTGATTTCAGGGATCAGTCCCCAAGCAGTCAAGGCAATCCTATTTCTAGGTCCAGTGACAGGGGTTATTCATTTCATAGACTTCATTTATGGATTTGGCCACATTCTGAAAGACAAACATACTATTCGCAGAGGGAAAACTGAGTTATGGAGGATAAGAGGAGAGTAAAACCAAA
>PVJD01016433.1:0-21032 GCA_004026545.1 Mormoops blainvillei
TTATTTTCTTGAGACACATTTTGGAAGAACAATATACTGGGTCTAACAGATTTTTCCTAAATTGTCTTGTAATTTACAAGTTGTCTTTCTATTATAAAAAATATTGTTTAGATTTAATAAAATAAAATGTCTTACAGGATTTTTATTTTTGTAAAGATAATTGTGAAAGTAGAACATAACAAATATAGTTTTTCCGCAAGAGATAAGTATAATAATAAAAGTTGGAAAGATACTAAATATATCCTAAAATTAAAGAGCAATAATTATTTTTATATATTCATTCACATTGGCTTATTTTGTTATTTCTGAATTACAGATTTTCTATACATTGTCATAGAATGCAACAATACAGTGGAAAAAACCTTGGCAATCATAAAATCTAACTCCATTAAAAATAATGAAATGAATGAGCCTAAACAGAGTTCCTAAAAATCACACAACATGTTAGGAAGAGAGCTGAACTTGGAACCCTGAATCACTTAGCTTTTGCTCTGTAACAATCCATCCCAAAACTTAGAGGCCTAAAATAATCATTTACTTGACTCATAATTCTGTGGGCTAGTAATCTGGACCCAGATTAGCTTACTGCATTTTCTGCTGGTCTTTTTTCATGTGTCACATTCAAATGTTGGGTTGACTAGAATCTGAATTATCTGAATAATTTCATTAATATGTTTGGAGTTTGGTAGGCTCTTGGTCAGGGCCATAAAGGTAACTGGGCCACGTTTCTCTCATCACGCAGCAGGCCAAGCTGGATGAGTTCATATGTTGGCAATTGCAGGGTTCCCAAGAGCAGAAGGGGTGGCAATTTACACAGCTTCATTTTCATCGAGCCTTTTTGGTCAAAGCAAGTCATGAAGCCAGATCAGATTCAAGGGCTGGGAAAACAGATTCTACCTCTTCATGAAAGGAACTTCAAGCATTGGAAACTCCCCCTTTTTTTGTTTTCCTAGTCTTGCAACCCCATTTAGTTAATTTCCAGTCCATGGATCTCTCAATACAGAATCCTTAGATAAGCAATTAGATATGATAACTTACCCTCTACTTAACGGTAACTAATTTTTGTTAATGAAATGTAGGCGTCCCTATCCAAAAGGTGATATTTGAAATGGAGCTTGAAGACTAAGTTTTCCAGACAGAAATGTAAAAGTTGTATCCACATATAAAGGAAAAAAATACATGGAAAAGCACAGCGTTTAAGAGAGAATGGCAGGCTTTGGGTTAGTGAGAAAATCAACATGGCTCGAGAGTTCGATCACGGGGTAGAGAATGGAGAAATGTGGTGAGCGCTAAGGCTGGAGGGGTCTTTTAATATCCAGGGTGTCTTTTCATTCAAAGCAGGGGCTCTGTTACCCAGTTTCATTTGAGAATATGTTTTTAGTTCCCACAAAGAAGCAATAAGGTAAAATTTCTATTTTTGGTAAGGATTTCTGCTCTTTTCCATTTCTCACCAGGACAGGAAGTTTGAACTAATACAAGTTCTGTGAATTGAAGGATACTGCTATATAGTAGAGATTCCATGGAAATTCAGGAGACAGGAATTTTATGGTCAAAACAAGGACATGATGGCAGCATGAACTAGAACTTAGGGACCAAGAAAGACCCCAGTAGTCTGCATAGGTCATGTCATCAGTGAGTCATAGATATAAGTGACAGTCCAGAATTTCAGGAAATATGATATAAATCAGTCAGCCCACCAGGTGGTTCTAGCCCAACACTTCCTGTACCACAATGAGCACAGGAAGTGAAACATCATGCAGCCTGCAAGTGGGAGACATCAGTGGGTTGATGAGAGCAGAGGAAAAGGCAAAATAAATACGATTACAAATTCTTTATCAATTTTTGGCACAACACTACTGTAACTCAAATGGAAAAAATCTTTGGACTATATCTGCAATCCTATACAGTTTTTATGAGCTGAAGAATGACCTTTTTTTTTTTTTTAAAAAGGACACTATTTTTATTACTTTTTTAAAGATAATAAAATAACATAAGTAACATGGAATGGTACACCTAAAATATTATTTTATATCCTTTTGTTTAAATAAAAAGAAATGTAACAGCTTTCATTTATTCATATTCCCCTAGAACCATTTTCTATTTCTCTAATTCAAAATCTGTTTAATCATATATACCATTCCATAATTTCTACTTGTCCTCTGCCCTGTGTTTTCAGTTGAACCCCTATTTACTAATCAAATTACTTACTTGGTACTTTTTTTGGTTCTTTATTTCAGAGGATCTTATAATGTCCTTCACAGTGTCTATAGCAATCGGGCTTGTAATTGGAGGATTTATCTGGGCTCTGTTCGTTTGTTTGTCTCGACGAAGAGCCAGTGCCCGCATCTCCCACTGGAGTTCAAGCCGGCGATCTAGGTCTTCCTACAGTCACGGCCTCAACAGGACTGGCTTTTACCGCCACAGTGGCTATGAGCGCCGAAGCAACCTCAGCTTGGCCAGTCTCACTTTCCAGCGACAAGCTTCCCTGGAGCTAGGAAATTCCTTTCCAAGGAAATCGAGCTTCAGGGCTTCGACTTTCCATCCGTTTCTGCAAAGCCCACCGCTGCCTGTGGAAGCTGACAGTCACGTGATGACTCTCCCGTCTTCCAGTACCTCTCCCTCCACCAACACTTCCCACAACCTGAGCCGCCCCGATTTCCGCTGGTCCAGCAATAGTCTCCCAGTGGGCCTTTCCCCCCCACCCCCACCCACCTATGAGTCCATCATAAAGGCGTTCCCAGATTTCTGAGGAAGCTGCTTTTCTTGTTAATTTGTTTCTTCCTTTCCTTGTCTTTTCGTGAAAGGAAATCATAAACAGACTAAACAATTTTGAGAACACAGCCCAAGCGACCAAGGAGCTCCCAAACCGAAAGATGCCCGTGCAGCTTGGACACCACGGTGTACCTTTTCTTTGATTGTATTTTGCCTTGTCTCACAAAGAAGTAACATTTTTCCAAATAGTTATATATTTATGTATCTTGTTTTCAATGTGAGGATTATTAAAGGCAGTGATTCTTATCTAAGAATCAGCAGTAATACAGCATATATATTGTAGACTAAAATAAAGACAAGGTGTTTGTGGCTTTAACCCCCACGCACTGTCCATGATTACATAGGGAAAAAAATTATTGGCAACTTAAGACATTTTCCAGCCTAAAGAATTTAATTTTACTTTCTTTAAAATGAGAGGGAACCATTTTATGATCTTAGATTTTTAATGAATTATATGGGCACAAAATGACAGAACACGGCAGACTATGAAGTGCCTTGATTGCACTCATTTGTGAAAAGTATGGGAATTGAGCAAAGTGTGCCCAACTCGGCGGGTATTATAGGATATTTTAATTTTGACACTTATTTTTGTGCTTTTCCTAAGTATAGTTAACTACATTATTGAGGCACGGTCTTTGGATTTACTCACGTGATAATTTAACTTTCCTCGCTGTCATAGTTGTATCTTTAGAAAAGCAAAAACCACAAATCCAATTTATTTACCCTAAAAACAAACTTTAACACTCAGTTTACATTTTTCTTAAGGGATAAATTTTATTTCTTAGATTTAAATCTAGCAACTTGGAAGGGACTTTATCCAGGGACCTTCTCCTCTAACTTCGTAGACAAATAAGTAAGGGTCAGTGGGGACAAGGTCTGTCACTGAAATAGATATTACAGCCGTGAAAATTCTCCTTTCTGGATTGACTCATCAGGCATTAGCACTTGTTTGTATCTCTATGAATTTCAACCTCAGATTCGTGAACAGTCTTTATGCACTGATTAAACCGAGCCATAGGTCATTGATGCAGTTATTTAAGGTATTCGCTTCCACAGACAACCACCCTCTTAAAGGAGGGTACAGCCCCAAATGTGGGTTCTGAAGAGCTTCGGTGGCCAGATGGCTGTGCCAACCTTTTTCATCTAAGGACACGTGTTCACTGGATAATTATCCCAAAGACCTGTGCTTTATTTCTGAGACGGTGAATATTTAGCTTGTGTTGCTGTTTGTTTCTGTGAACAGTGGGATTTTCGGTGAAGAAAAATGTACTCATTTTCATTTCTGCAATGCGGTGGTCCCAGTTAATAGTGTCTAAATATGGCTCAAGATTGTAATAATTGTTATAAAATAAGAGATTTTGCATAGCATTTTCTTTGTTATTTCTACTTAGCTTATATTTTTTTATTGTTCCCTAAGAACAGTTAGTCTTAATGATGTCTATAGATAGATGCTCTCTAATGCAATATACCAGAGAGAAGAGAGAAGAAAGAGAAAAGGAAGGAAGGAAGGAAGGAAGGAAGGAAGGGAGGAAGGAAGGAAGGAAGGAAGGAAGGAAGGAAGGAAGAAAGAAAGAAAGAAAGAAAGAAAGAAAGAAAGAAAGAAAGAAAGAAAGAAAGAAAGAAAGAAAGAAAAACAGTGAGCTCACAGGAAAGCCAATTCGTTTTCAGTTCTTTTGTAACAAATTTAGCAATCGTCATATTGCCACGTACGTTTTCAAGGGATCATTAACTTAGTAACAAAGCTATCTTGTTTGTATGTCATCCTTAACTTTTAACATGAGAAGTAAGCCAAGGTTATGGTTTTTATCTAGACTTTATATTGGGAGTAGAAGCCGTTCTGGATCTCTCAAATTAGAAAATGAAAGAGACCCTCTGGTGTATTTAACCATCAGAGAGAATTATGGTCTCCTCCCTCCCCAAGTTACGAAACAATCAAAATGAATGTCTTGTAAATATTGTGCAATGTGTGAAATGTGAAATTAAAGCAAAACCCGGAGACTTTTTAGTTGTATTTTTTATTTGAAATGTTTAATTGCTTACGAAATAAAATTAAACTGATATGAATTTTGACTCACAGGTTATTTATTAAATAACTTGTAAATATCTCCTTTTTACTCTGTCATTTTAACACAATATAGACCATTCTCTATTCCTGAGACACAGGCATTATTTTATATAAAAATATATAAAAGAAAAGGGGTGGCATCACCAATAAATGGAACAGGATGTATCAATGAATTAATGCAGCTGGAAAATGAGTTATTTATTTAAAAACATTAATTTAGATTCTTACCTCACTAGATAAACAATTTTAGAATTACTTCATTCAATATTTTAGAGCATAACTTTTTAAATTAAGACAGAACAGACATATAAAATTATATTAGTTTCAGGTGTACAACAACAACAAAAAAGCCAGGCTTGATAGGTGAGGCCCAGCTCAGCTAAGAGCAGACGGCAGGAGGGCTGAAATTTAAATTGTATTACTGGCTGCAGTGAGAATAGGAGGAATTAGGGTTGACAGCTGGTAAGTAACAAATGACCAAACAGCATGGGAATCTCAGCGTAAAGGTATTCAGAACATTATGGAATAGCCTGAGATGTTTGTTGAAAAGTGAGGAACAAATTCATGTTTAATATTGACAAAATGCATGACAAAGGGTTAATGATCTTTACATAAAGCACTCATATGTAATGGGAAAAATCATTATGAGGGCGAAATTAGGGAATTCACTGATGAAAGTAGACATAAAAAAGTTTGAAATAGAAAACAAAACTCTATCTGAACGGAAAGCAAGGTCACCTAAAAGCTCCTATTAAGACTCCACAAAGAATCGCAGCAAGCTATAGTAGCCTTCTGATAAGAGTGACAACGGACACCAAGAACATGTACTTTCCAGCTCAGGGACACAGTGTGATACTGTAGCCAATCAATTAAATAGAGAAAACTTTAATAGCTTATGTGAACACCAAGTCTGGAGCCACAAGCCCTGGAGACACGAATGGGCTGCCCGAAGCATAGAGCCCACCCTCCTTCGGTCACCAAGCAACAGCTTTGAGAGCTCAAAGAAAACTGCTTTTGCCCAGCGGTGTCATTTTTCCCCTCCTAACAAACTTTCTGCCAGAGACTGTTGAAGTTAAGACAAACTTTCTTTATATCTTCAGAGAAATATATAGAGAATCTGTTCTGCTACGAAACATCTTTCTTGAATGTCAATTATCTGATCAGAATGGGATTAGTAGGAAGTCCTGTTGGTCCCTTTGGGATTTTTCCTAACTCATTCATGTCTTCAAATGATCAGGAATAAACTTTCTCAAATAACAAAAAAGCCCTAGTAACATATAAATGTGAAATGTAGATTTGGGGGGAAACTAATTCTAGCTGTTATAAAATTTCATGATAACTCACTTCTCCAGGTACCTGGTGACTATTAAACCAAAGCGTCCACTGAATAGACAGCACACGAAACAACTCCCCGCCCCAAACCCGAGCCCAGGTACAGCTTCACGGGACTGAGGCTGTGCTTTTGACCTCGAGGTTTTCCGTTCATTTCTTGACTGATGAGATGAGCTGGGATTTAAACTTACAGTCGGAGGGAGCTGAGTGCTAGTGTAAAGTGCTCACTGTTCTCCCAGCAAAATAAAACAAAATCTCTGAACTCTTAGACCTTGGTGATATCCTGTAAATACTCATACAGGGAAGTCTGGTGATCTGCAATGAAACAGGTACCAAACAGGAATTATAAATTCAAAAACAGGAGCTAGAACCAGAGGTCGTGTCGAAACAAAAGGTGAAATGAGTAATATCAATTTGACCAGGGAAAATAAACAAAGTGGGAGGAGAAAAGGGAAAACCAATTACCAGAAAGCAAAGCATTATTGGACTGGGAAGACAGAGAGGGGATCCTCTGTTTAGACAGAGAGGGGATCCTCTGTTATCTAGCTCTCTGATTTATTTTTCTGCTCTTTCTGATTAATTTCTGTGCTCCTGAATTTCACTTCCAGGGGACAAGTATTTGTTTTGCTTGACCAACACATATTTCCATGTTTGCTGATCTAACATTTTAATTATCTTAGGGGAACAATTCTTCCATGTATCATAGTCTTATTGTGACTCTCAAAGTTCCCCCCACCTGTCTCTGTCTCCTCCTTTCTGCTCTTCAAAATGGAGAATTTTTCCCCTTTTAAATCCATACTCCACCTTGTGTTTTCAATTCCATTCTCTTTTTGCCCTCCTAATGATTTTACTGTTTCAAATACCCTTTCTCTCTCTGGTGTTATCACTACTTCTATCTTAAGTTGGGGCCTTTGAAAAAAGATTCTAAAATGGTGATTTGTGTGCAGAAAAATTTGATAGAGGTGGGGAACTCTTAGCAGTAAACATGAATGAGTTGAGGGAAGAGAACTGGGCAAAAGAAGAGGTTAAATTGAGTGACATTTCCAAAGGAGGCATCAGCCAATCCTATAGGCTGTCTAGGGTTAAGAGAGCTAGGATGACCCTTCAGAGTTGTTCCTGATTGAACCAAAGGACAAGACAATGGTTGGGTTAGGGATAGGGTTCGGGTTGGGGTTGGGGTTAGGGTTAAGGTTAGGGCTGAGTGAGCACTGAATGAGATGATATAAAAACACACCTGTGAACAGGGCTTTTAGGGAGCAGCCAGTCAGGTCAAATAACGACTATTCCCTGGCCATGGTTGCTTTTTGAGAACCGCTCAAGTGACAAAGATTCTCTCCTTGACTAAGCTCTTCTCTGCCTCCCTTGAACTCTCCTCTCAAATAGGTCCTGACTTCTAAGGTTCCGTGTTCACCTCTGCATCGTCCAATTTTGACAAGCATCTTGTTAAGTTTAACCACCATACTCCATCCTTGCTATCTGATCACTCTTGATACCTAATGAAGTTCCTTATCCCCCACCATCTTCCTAGGTGGCTTCTGATCACCCTGGCCTGCCTTTGGTAAGAATCCTGTTAGACCATTTAATCAGAAATCCCCCTTACCCCTGATGTTTCCTCTTATTGACCCTCTATTGATCCCCACCTACCCCTTGGTTATAAATTCTCACTTTCCCTTATTGTATTCAGAATTGAACAAGCTTCCACACTGAGGTCTGCGTCCCCTACTGCAATGGTTTTTCTCAATAAATTCCATTTTTACCACTAATGAATGTCCAGGGTTTTTTTTTTTCCCCTCAACAAAACCCATTTTGACTTCTCCAGTGACTGCTAAGCTGTTGGTTTTCACAGATTTTGTCTTTGCAAGGCTGATGATTTTCAAGGCTACCATGGAGCTGCCAAGAAGGAGCTGAGAACAGGCAAGTTAAAATGCCCCATGGCCCGCTGTCTTATCAAGAGTCAGTTATTTTTCTTAGACAAATGTTCTCTGGATTGTTACAAGCCCTCAGATAATTTCCAGAGTATTGAAAATGTTATAATTTATTTTTTGCCAGTGTTCTCATTGTTTTTACAAGGGAGAAAATTTTCAGAGGTCCTTAATCCCTCACTCCAACAGGGTAACTGCTTGTTGACATCTCGGTGTTTGGACAATCTTGCTGTAAAAAGCTACTGGCACACAGTGCATAGTTCGTAAAAACTGGAAACAGAGCCCAGCGATTCTTCACCAGAATACTGCAGTGGTTTCTCTTGGTTCTGCTTTTCTCGTGATATGAAATGACCAGGGGAGGGGGTTGAGACTAACTTTGGAAGGAGTTAACTGAATTTAATGGCATGCCCTTCCTCAGCCCAACACCCCTTCCGAGGACAGAATATGTCACGCCCACTGACCGTTAAAAGACTGCCGCACAACACCTCAATTCAAAAATCTGGGTCATATAGTCCAAGGCTTTCAGTCCTCAAACTCCCCTAAATAAATCTACTTCATTAAATCTATTTCTTTTGGACAATTTAATCTATTGTTTAAATCCCTTCCAAAAAGGTCTAGGAGTGCAGAGATGCTCATTGTGTGATATACACCAAGATTAAAGGTATTGCTTGTCCTAATTTCAGTCCTTATTTAGACACTTCCATTCCCCTGGGTGGTAGAAATAGGACATGGATCCTGCGTGTGGTGACTTATCTGTCCTTCACCCTAAGTACATGCTTTTCCATAAGTTTATTCCTCACCGAAATTTTCATTAGAGGAGACACTTCAGTAACATTTGCCACATGCTTTGACTTTTTTTTTTTTGAAAGAATGTTTCATTCCATTAGGTCAATTTCCCACCAAGGTATTTGCATAAGTGCTGAGGGCCTGGCCTTTGACATTATCTTCCTGAATGATGTCCGATTGCTCACTCAGACATACTGTAGACACACGGTCTCATGGAATCTTGTGCTACCTTTACCAAATCAAATCTGTAAAGTTCACTCGCAATTTAATGTATTGTTTTTGAGTCATCTTGACATTTTGACTTCGTAAGTGTAAACTGAAAACTGGATTTACTGGAAATTTGTTTTTAAAAATAAAACAACATTTGCCAGATCCCTGATCTACAGATGCTTTATAAAATTAGGCAATGCTTATGAGGTAATGCTGCTGAAAAAAAGTTTAAAAGAAATTTATTTCTAATATTTCTAAAGTATATAAAAGAAAGAATAAGACTATGTTCAATAAGAACAGAAAATTATACAAGGAGTAGTGTAAATTGTTAGCGTTACTATTGAATCTAATTTGTTAAAAGGGAGGCAGAGAATATAATCACATGCTAAAAAAGTAACAATATTTAGGATTTTGAAAGAACTGAAAGAGAAGCTTTTCTTTATTTCACAGATATAAAGATTGTAAATAAGTAAGCTTTTGGGTACAGTGAGCCTATAGTTTTAAAAAACCAAAGCATGTTATGTTTAATTAATAGAACCTTTGAATATTTCATGATAAGTGGCATCTTATTTTATAGAAACATTGAATGTTGAAATTTTCATAGAGGATGATTGTTATTAATGAGTTAAATAGTTCACTGTTAACTCTTGCTACTGAATGGGATCACAATATGATACATCTCATCACTTCATTTTTACTAACCATTTCGCTACACGTGTGCCCGTTGGCACTGCAGGGTAAACACAGTGGCTAAGTAGAGGTGCAGAGGAACTCTGAGTGTGCTTACCTTACACATTCTAAGGTCAAGATGTTTTGACAGTTACAAAAGGTATTTTGGGGAGGGATAGGATAACTGGGAAATTTGAAGGTAGACTAGGTATTAAATATTAAGAGAGTATTATGAATTTTGTTAGGTGTGAAAAATGTTATTGTGATTATGTAAAAACAGGTGTTTGCTTTTCAGAGATGCATATACTAAAATGCACAAAGGAGAGATATTGTAACTTTTGAGGGGAGGACAGAAGCAACCAGTGAGGCAAAGTTGCTTCTGAGAGGAGTTCAAGGTGACTGGTTCTAACGAGCTCAAGCCGAACCAACCACCGAAAGATGGCATCTCTTCAGTGAAGTTCAGACCCACCAGTCCCTGCTGGTCTTCTCCTGGGACGCGTCCTTGCATTTCTGTGGTGTCCCGGACAACTCCACATGGCTCAAGGGCCAGCACACCAGCACCACCCTGGACGGTGCAGTCTACACCTGAATGCTGGCCTGGAGCGGGGAATTAGAGCATCAGTTGAAAATACGTGATTGAACGTGAATCAAGAATCTGGGGGGCTGGGTGAGAAAGGCGAATGGATTAAGAAAATAAAAATTCATAGACACAGAGAACAGTGTGGTGATTCCCAGAGGGAAGGGGGGTGGGGAAAAGGGTAAAGGGGGAAGAAATGGTGACAGAAGACTTGATTTTGGGTGAACACACAATGCCATGTACAGAGGATGTCTTATAGAACTGTACAATTGCCACCTACATAATTTTATTAACCAATGTCATCCCAACAAATTCAATAAATTGAAAAAAAAAATCTTGTTGAAACCCAGGAAGCCCCTGTTGGATACGTTGAACAGTGTTCAGAAGTGAATGCCATGGTTCCTGGGAGTTGGGATCAGACACCTAAATAAATTGTGGATTCTCAGAACTCCTCATAATGCTGGGACCTTGTCTCAGCCTGAAAAGGTATAGTGTACCCGCTCAGTGTCTGGCAGGTCACAGTTCTAATGCAGGAATTAGAAAACATGGGCTACTGGTGGCAGCGCCGGGGGCCCAGGCCAAAGTCCCAGACTGGCTGCATATGAGCATTTCCAAACAAGTACAGTGTGTGTTAAACTGCCATGAAGGTCAGCTGGCATTTGACTGTTTGGACTCAAGCCCAGAGGTACAGAAGAAGAAGTATGCCTTCAGAAAGAAAATAAAGCAAAATAATAAGTAGATTTGCCCAGTCAATGCCATTTCCTTTCACAACATCCACACGACACTTGCCCTGGGCGATTCTGATGGATTTGTAAACATTTGGGATCTATTCAACAAAAAGCAACTGTGCCATCTCCATTGATACTCCCCCAACATCACATCACTTGCCTTCACTAATGATGGGACTACACAGCCATAGAGTCATCACATGTGTGTGAAATGGGTGACATGGAACATCCTGAAGATGGTCTCTTCATTCGCCAAGCGATAGATGCAGAAACAAAACTGAAGTCCATTGAAAGATCTCATGGAAGTGGTTTCTCCATGGGAAGATTTGTTTTGCCTCCTACTAATACAGGCTTCTCCCCCAAGGCTCACATTATAGTCATGGTGAATGCATTATTTAGTCCGAGACTTTAGTCCAAGTCTCTCTTGTCTGTCTTGCAAAAACTTGTCTACATGCCCTTTCATACTGACAGTGTGTAGAGTGAGGAGCCTTTGTGTGGTTTGTGTCTGTTATTCACTTTAAAATACTTTAAAATAAAACTGGCAGAAACAAATATGGCAAAACATTAACCATTTTAAGATCTAGGCGATGGGTTTCTGAGTGTTTGTGATACCATTTTCTTTTCTATATATTTGAAAGTTTCAGTGCTAAGCACTTTAAAAATATCTTGTAGCTAAAAAACTAAGTTTTGGCAGTTGAGATTTTGAAATCACCAATGGAACACATGGATTAAAAAATATTATCTTTACTTTTACCGGTTTCATTTTGCATTTTTAAAGTCTTTAAAATAGAGAGTTAAATATTTTGTTAATTGTGTGCTTTGAAAAAATTGAATATAAAGGAATGGAACTGAAAACCTTTTTTTTCTTCTTTGTATTCCTTTACTCATCTTTTCTTTCTTCTTCGCTTTGTTATACAGTCTTTTTAAGAGGAGTGCTAAGCAAGATAACATAAGTAAGTAGATGATAAAGTTACAGCCAAGAGGAAGTACTGTGGAGCCAGTAATGAGGTTAGTGCTCAAAAAACAAGAGTCTTACATGCTCAACACTCATCAGCGAAGGGCCACAGATTCAGCTCTTAGCGTTCTAACTGTAAATTTAAAGAAAGGAATATGAAGAGATAGATCATTCAAGTGCTCATAAAGGCAAATCATTTATCTGGGAGAAGCACAGTCACTTCCAATTTGAAGTTTATACTAAACAGGATCTTGTGTGACGTAATGAGCAGAACACTGAACAGCAGGCTTAGGATAATTAAAGCAAGGAATTTTATGGGAATTTAGCGTCATCATCAAAAAATAATCAATGGAAATAATCCTGTAAGGGCAAATGGCACCATATCATTGAGGTAAGCAGCACCTCGGTGATGTTGGGAGATTTTTGGAGTATCTTGAATGAATCTTTGTTACCAGTTTCAAGAACCCAAATGGAGTTGATGAAAGAAGAGTCTTAGAGATGCTTTAAATTGTGTACATTAGTGGACATGGACGGACATGGATGCATTTGTTTGAGGACAGGGTTTGTAACTTGTATCAGAAGGATCTTCGACACAGAAAATATTGAAAGCCATTGATTTGTAGAAATAAAGAGGCTGCACATCCATTATGAATAACTTTCTTAATGAGTGTTTCAAAAATATGTATGATGAGTTTTGGGATGGTGCTGTCCGCCTACTTCTCCGAATGAACACATTCTGCAGGTCTACTAGAGAAAGGAAGCATACGCTCTGCGAGTCAGCTCTCAGGGCAGGTGTGACCTCCTCTGGTGAAAGTCGAAGCACTGACTTAGCAGTAATTGGTCAGGAAATCTATTCCATATAAGCTTGCAGGTAAACCCAGGGCGGATTCCCAGGAAAGATAAAGATTTTTATGGAAAAGATTTTGAATGTATTCCAAATAAAATAAAATAAAAACTGGACGTAATGTGTTCATAAGTTTAACATGAGTATTTTTAAGGCAGGTGTAATCAAAAAGTTATTTGAAACATGGCAAAAGTTGAAACATTATCCATAGACTGGCTTTGCACAGTGCAGTTTCCCAGAACAGCATGCTAAGGTAAATGGCTTGCAAATTGTGCGCCTCTGTGACTGAACGAGACAGCTTGCCCAGTGCAGTTGTTAAATATAAATTAATTAAAAATTTTCTTTCTGGCAATTGTCAGAAGTTTCTTAAGGTCTTGGCTAGATCATAGTTATAAAAAGGTATTGTGTATCTTGTGTGCATTTGTGTGTGTACATATACATAAATTAATATTTTATATATTGGGAAAAATGCTTTTGAAAGGGAAGATATTTCAGACCATCGATGAGATTCAGGAAAATACAACAGGGCAGCAGATAGCGATTGGGAGAACTGTGTGAGGTCCCCAGGTGCCTACTCCGAAGGGGACTGAGGCGCCATTGTCCTATGTACAATGTTTCTTTTATCTTGTATCTTCTTCAATAAATGTCTCTACTTTTCATATTACATGGCTGGGTACCTTCTGCACAGACCTCGTATACATAAGTATATTGTATATATATTAAATTCTAAATGTATTTTTCTTAATATCAAAAATAATTGTGAAATATTAATTTATAAATATACATACATATATGTACATATATACCTTCTGTTCTGCAAAGACTGGATAACTTGCTTAAGGTCTTACACTGTATGTAAACGGTGGAGCTGGGATTCAAACCAAGGCCAGATAGCTGCAGACCACATGTTTGAGCCACTACACAGGGCTCTCTCCACACACAATAGTGCTATCTCACTGTTTGCTTATGTAAAATATTACCTTTCCATTGCCTGCAACTATTTCACTAAAAATGCTATTCAATCTTTAAAAAGCAAGTTAATATGAAAGAAACAATACCTATTCCTATTACTGAGTGATCAAGAATATCTGTATAGTGAACATTTTATTTAAGGTTTCACAACTGAGAGAAGTCTAGAGGAGCCAATGTGATAGTGTAGACATCTTTTAGTCAGTTACTATCTAAGTGTAGGAAGTATTATTTCATTTGTGCGTTAATAAGAGGGTGTACTTAAGTGGTTTATTTGTCTTTACTCTCAAATTCCTCCAGCCAGCCTCATGACTGTTTATAGTAGAACTGACACAGCAACTTTACTCTAGGAACTTATATCAATGAAATTATTTAAGGAAAGCAATAAAGCTACATTCACAAATATACACAGTGTATCTTTATTTGTAATAGAATATGAGAAAACATGAGGGAGAAAAAACCCAGAGGTCTTATGGGTGATAAAGACAGCTATAGCAATACAATGGAATATTATAAAAAATATTATAAATAATTATAAAAATTCTGTAAAATCATATCAAATGTCTTAGTCTCAAGAAAGGATAGTAACATACTAATTTATAAACATATATTTAAAATCTGTTAAAATTTCAACAATTAAAGATATATACTTGTAAAAGGAAATGTGAAAAAATGGAAAGAGCTACATTGTTATGGGATTATATACACGTTTTGTTATCTTTCTTTAACCTTGTAATTTTTACCTTTCCAATGAGTACTTGAAAAATCCTTGACAAGTTTCTGGATTTTTATTGGAGGTTTTCAGCATTCCATTAGTCATTAATGGACTTCAAATACTGGATCCTCTACTCGCCAATAGGGTAATATTCTACCAACTAATAAACATTTTTTACATTGCATTTTTTCTTTGCTTCAATCTTAGAAATAGAGGATATTCAACACTGAGATTACATAATACCAGGTGAAAAAAAATTAAGACCATTTCCACTTTTCTCATTTAAATGATTAATTTCATTCCAATCAGTAATGTACAAGATGCAGTTAAATTATATTAAATCAGTTGGTCATTTGAATGCAGAGTGGAAAATGCTATGAAGGGAAAATACAGATACAATGCTACAAAGCATGTCAAGAGGGTGAGAGAAAACATTGTAAAAGAATGATGAACCACTCACCTTTTAGAAAATATTTCCCTTTCTTTATAAAAATATATATTATTTTTGTAAGAATCTCACTTGCTTGAGTCAATGTTTATGCAGGTTAAAATACTCATCAATATACTAAGCAAACATTAACCAGAGGGCTGTTGTATACCTAGTATTTGCTTTATGGACTGAAAAGCAACCTATTTATTAGCAAGTGTTAGCTCTAGAGAAGAAACTTAGCATGTCTAAGAAGATTTTTAAAAGATAAAATAGGGAAGATTTGGGCAAAAAGCATCCAGTACTAAGACGAAGTTGGATTTGAAGATGGGAAAGAAGTATTGATTATTAGGCTAAGACAACCAAAAAATAAAAATAAAAATAAAGATTTGAAGTCCAAGCCAAATAGAGTTAAAATGAGTACAATTTCAATCTCATTCATCCACTTGTATGTAAAGTAGTTACTGAGAACCTGTTATATGTCAGGCCCTGTGCTTGAGCACGTTACAGCCGAGAGGAAGGGCACGGAGCATGATATAACAGCACCAAGCGCTCCGTGTTCTGCCAGGAGAGACGCAGAGCTAGAAAGGGGGTCCATGACAGGGCACATAACCCAGATCTAATGGAAGAATGGTTTGAGATCCTTCTGGAAAAGTGTTCTGTTAGTGCAAACTTGAAAGAAAAGGAGATTGGAGTGGGTGCTCCTGACAGGAAGAAATGCAGTGTGTGTGAAAAACGAGAGGCAGCAGAGAATGTGCTACTTCTGAGGAACTGAAAGTTGTGTTTCTCACGGCTTGAGAGCAGATTTTGGTGGGAAGAGGTGGGGTCAGCGAGGAGCCCTGGATGAGAGCAGCGTGGGCCAGGTCAGCAGGCCTGATGCTGGGTCAGGATTTTCGCTTGGGACCAAAGAGGAAACCTAGAAAGGTTTTAAACAAGGGAGTGATACGACCAGAGATATGTTCTGGAAAGATCACTTGGCAGGATGGTGAAGAAGAGACTGGAAGGAGAAGGCTGGAGGTAATGGGGCCACGTGGAGACTGCTCAAGTAGTTCAGAGGTGGGAGAATGGAGACGTGGCCTGCGTCAGGGGGTCCTCAGTGTGTCATCCAAAGAACCTGAAATCTCACATTTACTTTTTTATACTCAAATGATAGAAACTCCCATGTGTATACATATAAACATAATTCTCAGAGTTATTGGTACCTGCACCTAAACACAGAGAGATATCCAAAAGTGTTTAATCCTCGTTCCCGCTCTGGGAAAAATGCCAAGAATAGCCCTTCCTGTGGATGGAGAGAAGAAAGACACTTTTTTCTTCCCTACGCTTTTCTATCTAAAACTTAAGCTCAGAACGGTTGTGATAAAAGAACTGGCAGGGATTGGATTCCTCCCTCTCTGCCTGGTGTTTCCTTGGAAGCAATCTGACAGTCTCGGAGCCATAAAGAGATTAGTGTGGACCTAGAAGCCATTCCCTGTTTTGACCCCACTCAACACAGTTTCATTTGATTATTATTTTGGGTGATAACTATTTCCAAACAAATGTAAATCATTGGACTTAGCTGTCTGTTAATAAACATCAATACACATTAATCAAGTGTCTGTGTGAAACCCTCAGGATCACAGCAGAAAGCTAAGAAAAAGTGGGAACAACTGTTAATAGTATAAGCAATAAAAATAAGTAAGATTTCTAAAGAATAAATTTGTTCTTAAATCTTTAAGAAGGTAAATGTACCTTCTTCCCGTCTCTTCTCTGGCGCTTTGATAACACAACACATTCCCCATTCTGTGGGCTGCAGATTTGCTAGCTTTGCAATCCAGCAACAAGTCCGTGAACCTGGAGAAAGAAAGGAGTGTCCAAATCCCAGTTCTGCTGCTCATTCGAAGTCAGCGGACTTAGCTGAACATTGAAGTGTTATAATTTCTCAACACAGAGTAGCGGGACTAAATTTTCTTACATTCTTTCTAGCTAAAAGTCATGGTTTAATGAGTCAGATAGGATGTCAGTCTCCCAGACTGGGAAGGTCAGTGAAATGAGTACAGATACAGGATATTAGAATAATAATTAAGAAAAACCAGAGCTTTCAAATAGCCACATCCCCTGCTCCCTAGACAGTGAGGAGTTCTTTTCTAAGGACCAGGCGCCAGGAGCCCTAGGACGGTGGAGGCTGCGTTTGCCTCGGCCTCTTCCCTCAGGGCCACCCTGTTACTCCCTGCAAAGACCCGATCAGGGTTTGCTGCTGGCTCCTGCCAACGCGCTGACATTTCCCCCGACATGTATTAGCGGCGGAGCCAGCCTCTTTCCCGGGAGGCACTTGCGTAGCATCGAGGTTCTGGACGGGCTTCCAGGTTGTGTTTCAGGCATGATCTTCAAAAACCAATTGCTCGCCAATCTGACAGCCCTGCTCAAGGTTGGAGTGGCCTTCCTCCAGGTTTCCATGTTGATCATGTGAGGGAATCTCACGACTAGAGCTGAAAATGCTGAAACATTAAAAATGAGCAACCCTTCCAAAGCCGTCGGCCTTTACAATGAAATGTCTCCATACATCCTTAGAAGTGTGATTTGGGTGAAGAATGAGAGTGCACAAGGGAGGGGCCCAGTAGGACACACGTATCTGATTCTGCAGGTTCATGGAAGAGAGTCACAAAAGATGTTAGGAGCCAATGGGGTGGCAGAGGACCCACGGGCCAGCCTCCGCAGGAAGGTTTTGGCACCTCTAGGGCTGTGGTCGAGGAGCCACCTACAGAATCTGGTTCTTGGAGGGAGAATGTAGCCTCTTTCAAACCATGGACCATGGAGATTAAATAGCAGAGCTTTCTTTCCTCTAGTCTTCGGTCCCTTTAATTTCTTATCAGTGCCCCTCTTTGGCTAAGCCCAACCAGAAGCCGGAGGACCACAGGACATGGATGGATTTGGAGGTCAGCATCTAGGGAACATAAATCAGAGTGAAGAAGAGCAAAGCGGATGTTGAAACGGACAGCGGGAGAGTATCCAACTGAGTGGGGCACCTGGGTTTGTAACCTGTGGGATCAGATCTCTCCCCAGAGCATGTCAAAACTCAGGTGTACTGGGAAGTTACATACCAGCTAAGACAAAAGGAAAGAAACAGGCTGAGAGCCGCAAGGCCAAGAAGAGGATTGGGGGAGCCTAAGGAGAGAACAAGATACCAAATCTGGGGACCAGGTCATATGACGGAAGGAGCTGGAGGAAGACACAAGGGCTGACCTCATGGTTCTAGGTCAGGTCTGCACGTCCCAGGCTCGTGTCTCACCGTCGCTTATTGACTCCTCCTAGACAAAGCAAGTTCATGCACACCTCAAGGTCATGTGTAAAACAATGGCAAGGGCAAATTTTCATAGGCCACGTTGTATAATGCACAAAATTTTAGTTTTAAAATCTTTTCTTTAACTCAACTTTCATTTGGGTCCTCCAGTCTGCAGAATATGTAATCTTAGTCATTTCTAGGGAGACACAGTCATTTTAATATTTAAAATTCTTTCAATTCAGGATTTGCTGTGCACCTCTTTATCCTCAGAGCAGCATACAAATGTCCGAAAGTGTATATGACAACATGAAATCTGGGAATTTGCCTCTGGGTCCTTAAGAGTGTTCCGGGTGGAGCTGTCACCCACGGAGATGTGCATTTGCCTCTGATCCCCAGGTATGATTTGAGTCTTGGTTAAAGGTACATAGGGTCTTTCCATTCTTGACCCCTGGAGAACACTTAGGCTCTTACGAAGCAGGGAAGCAAAAATATTTTTGTCCTACAGGTTTATTTACTTCCTCCCATCTCACTGCAAAGAGTTTTTCTTCATGGCTTGCTATGGCAATCAGATGAGAAGTCAAGCCAAAGTGGCCTTCACTGTTAGCCTACATGTTTAATAGGGCGGGGCTCTGCCATCATGGCTTCAGCCCTACCATAGAGTCCCGCTGGTTTAGGGCAGAGGGTTGCCTCCCTACCTTTAATGACCTTTTCTCTTCCCCATGTCAGGGGCTCTTTGCTGGTCCTGGGAGGACAGATACGGTTGCATAGGAGCCATGAACACTCACTCAGTAAATATGCTTGTCAAGTTGTTTATTCTAATACCTAGACTGCAGCAGTCTTAACGTTAATAATCAAGAATTAGACATCACTGTTTTGCATTTTCTCCACTGGTGACCTCTCTCCCTCCTTGTTGGCCTAATGTATTCTGATGCCCAGGCTGGTAACACAGAACGTGTGTGTGGTCGGGGGGAGCACTTGCATGACAGATGACATTGTGAAGTGGAGGAAATTTGTCCTTAACAATATAGTAGCAGAAGCTGAGATACATGAAACAGACTGACAGCTGCCAGAAAGGAGTTTGTGGGACGGGATGAAAGACGGTGAAGGGCTAACCAAAGAACATTTATGTTCAACCCATGGACACGGAGGACAATGTGATGACCAACTGAGGGCGGGGGAGCGAGCGGCTGGGTGAAGTAGGGAAAGGAGAAAAGGCGGGAACAACTGTTAATAGTATAAGCAATAAAAATAAGTAATATTTCTAAGGAAGAAATTTGTTCTTAAATCTTTAACACTTTATTTTAAACCCCCGTGTAACAGAATTTTGTGCTCTTGTGATTTCTCTATAGCCTTCCTTCCAAAATCTACTTTCATGAAGTTATCCAACAAATGCAACATTTAGTACATCATTCTTCCTACATGTATTTTGGTATAAACAAAAGAATGTTAGAACTAAGAAATAATTTTTATTAAATTTTACTCTCAGTAAGTGGGGTAGGTGATGGGGTTCTGGAACTAAGGGAGGGGTCCTTCTCTGTAATACCATTTAAATCATTATATATCCAATCGCTTAATACTCATAAAGTTCTTTTAGCATCCAGAATGAATTGTAACAGGTAACTTTAAAGGAAAAACTGACCTTTGTCATAACATTATTTTAATCAAATTATTGGTATGACAATATGAGAACCCTGGAAGAAAACCTAAATATTCTAAGTTGAAGGACTTAAAAGTGTATGTGTGTGTAGGCTTTTGTGTGTGTGTGTGTGTGTGTGTATACAGGCATCTGTATACATATAATTTCAATATTAAAAGTGCACAATTATGTGTACATTGCTATTATTGTACAAGCTATTACAAGCATATACATATATCTTATTATCTACACATAATGTATATTAAAAGCGCATGTATATGTTTATACTTCCTTAATATACTTAAGAATATTAAGGTAAACAGAATTTATTAAATATCTCCCCAAATGGGTGACTCTACACCAGACATTGACAAAGTTTTCTATGAAGGGCCACCTGTAGGATTTGCAGGCTATAGTCTTTGTCACAACTACTAAACTTGGCCATTGTAATGCACGAGCTGCCATAGGTGATACATATGTGATAAGCATTTCCAAGTCCAATATAAATGTATTTGTGGACAAGGAAATTCAACGTCCATATAATATTCATGTCACAAATTATTATTTGTATTTTAATTTTTTCGTCTGAAAAACATGGGCATCATTCATAACTTGGGAGATGTAAACACGAGAGAGCCGAGCCCTACGTGGCTCACGAGCAGCAGTTTTTTCACTTCTGGTCCAGACCGAAAGCCACAGGGTGGCCCTGGGAGAATGTGCATTAGGGTGAGTCAGGCAGACAAAGCTGTCACTCAAAGCGGCCCCAGAGCACCTCTGAGGCACCGCACCTGTGAGAGCACTGCGGCTACTCTACGAACTCTTTGTGCTGAGGATCAACGGGTGGATCTAGGTTTCTGCCTCCTCCTGAACTTGAAAACCCCTTCTATCGCATCCCCTATATTCAGAGTGTTTCAGTTCAGAAGGCCGGCTCTAGTTCCCTGTCCTTGGTCCTGTTGGTGAGAAAGGGGGAGGAGAGATGGTAATATTTTTATACATTTTCGCTGTCCTTACCTGACTTGTTAGCATCAACGATGGTGATAGCAGTTACAGAAAATGACAAGTTCTTAACAGAAAGAAGGCTGAATGAAGATCAGAAGATGTAGCTTTCAAACCCAGTTTGTAATTAGCCGCCCTTGTGAGCTTGCAAAGCTTATTTAAAGTTT
>PVJD01016434.1:0-21043 GCA_004026545.1 Mormoops blainvillei
CTTTTTGTTGTTCTGCGTGTTTATTTTTTTATTCCTTATGTCCCAAATCATTGATTTGATTCTTGGCTTTACACACTCCACTGTTGTTTCCCTGAAAATTGTTCATTTCAATGAGTGTATCCTTTGTTTCTCATTGGATCTTTTTTACGCGGCTGAGGTCCTCATTAAGTTCTCTGAACATCCTTATAACCAGTGAGCCCTGCATCAAATAGATTGCTTATCTCCATTTCATTCTTTTTCTGGAGTTTTGGTCTGTTCTTTCATTTGGGTCATGTTTCTTCATCTCCTCATTTTGGCAGCCTCCCTGTGTTTGTTTTTATATATTAGGTAGAGCTCCTTCAACACTGTGTCCTGGTAGCCTGACCTAATGTAGTAGGTGTCCTGTAGGCTCCAGTGGCACAGCCTCCCCTATACCCAAGCTGGGTACTCAAGGTGCGTCCTTCATGTGGGCTGAGTACACCCTCTTCTTGTAGCTGAGTCTTGGTTGTTGTTGGTAGGTCAATGGGAGGGATTTACCCAGACCGGTCAGCTGCAAGGATTGGCTGTGACCACTTAACCACCAACCTCCACCCTCCGTGGAGGATCAGCTGTGCGGGGGCAGGGTACTGGTGCTCTGACTGGTCTGTAGGTGTCCAGTGGGTACTCTGGCCCTGGAGGTTTCCCTGTGTGGTGCAAGCCAAGATTAGCCCTCACCTGTGTTTTGCCCAGGGCCGCCCTGCCTGAGCTATACAGCAATATGAGGTGGCTGCTACTTGTGCTGGGCTTGGAGATTCCCAGGAGAAGCCAAGCTGTGGATCTAGGCCGGCTGCTGCTAGTGCTGGGCCTGGGGCTCACTGTGGCCAGATGTTGCCTTTTGGAGAGGGTTTAGGGAGTTGTGAAGCATGAGCCAAGACCAGCCATTCATATAGAAAAGCAGCCTGGGTGGGCCTGTAAGTTGGGTGGGGCAGAGTCTCAGAATCTCCAGGGAGGTTCAAATAGGGTTAGCCGGTTGACCGGAATCTCAGATACGGCACCAGCGGACCGGCTCTGTGGGGGAAGAGTTTAGAAAAGGGACAGTGGCCTCTGCTTGCCTTGATGCCAGACACTTCAGTTTCTCCCAGCAGGCCACTGGTGCCTCTCAGCTGCTACCCCAGTGCTGGAGCTCAGAGGGACTGAGTCTGGGCAAGTAAGTGCTTGTGTGGGTCCTTTAAGAGGAACTGCTTGGAACTCCAGAAGTTGCTTCCACTGACTCAGTCCCCACTGTTGTCTGCAGCCAGAAGTGTAGGGATTTTTCTTCCTGACACTGGGACCCTGGGCTGGGGGGCCTGGTGTGGGGCTGGGACTCCTGACTCCTGAGTTATCCCTCCTGACTTTTCATTCACCACACATGGGTGTGGGACCAGCCCCTTCACGCCTGTGCCCCTCCTACCAGCCTGGATGGATGTGGTTTCTTCAATTCCGTAGTTGTCAGACTTCCATTCAATTCCATTTCTAATGCTTCTTAGTGATGGTTGTCCTCGATTTTAGTTGCAGCTTTCATGTGGTTCTGCGAAGAGGTGAGCCACGTCTGCCTAGGCTGCCGTCTTGCCCGGAAGTTCTGCTATTATTTTTCTTTATTTAAGAAAATTAGCTGCATAATAATGAGAAAATCATGTAGCTAAGTAGTAGCAAAGGATATAATTTTTCAGACTTGCCAATTCAGCCTATTCTCCAGCCAAAAACCGATTCTGGAGCTCACAAGCATTAACGAGAAATTTCGGTTTCAAAGTAGACATACGATCTCTCTCTTTCCTTGTCATAATAATGAATGTCGGCCAAGTAACACCCTAAACTGAATGAGCACTAAAAGCTCGTATCGGCTCTCTTGAGATGGCACTACTGCATGGTGACAGGGGAACGCATCCCCGACAGGTGGCCTGAGCTGTGCCTGGCATTGATTAAAGGCGGCATAAATGTCCTCGCTGGGACAATTTCATATGAATAGACACACACAGACCCGCATTTAAAAAAAGCTCTACTGAATAAACCCTTCCTAACCAAAGACACTTTTAGATGTAGTTGAAAAATATAAAAATATGACAAAGCTGGTTTTAGTCTGAGGTCTACAAAATGGTGGTTGGCTCCCATGAGCTAAATGGGCATATAACATTTTTAATATATGACACATTTGACTGCACATATTTTTATTACAGTTTTAAAAATAACGGGTTTAAAATAAAAGTCAAACAACTTGTGAAACCACGGAGACATCTCTGCAGAGCCCTGGAATCCTGGGGTGACATAGTGACCTCCCATTGTGCAAAGGAGGAACTGCGGCCCAGAGTGGGGAAGTGACTGGCTCAAGGGGCCAGTGGCACGACCCGGATTGGAAGCCCACCCCTGCGCCACTGGCTCAGGGCTGCTAAGGGTCATGGTTGAATTGATCATGCTGCTACAATCCAAAGCCTTCGTTCAGGGTGTTTTGATGCTAAAAAGTCCTCCTATACAACCCACTCCATTAAAGTAATTGCCCCCTTCTGGTAGGGGGTCATTACACGCAATTTTGGACTACAGGTAAACTGAAACAAATTAAGAGGAGGCAGGATATAATCACGGAAGGCTAGAACTACTATGTCAAAAACCAAGTTCTGTACGCCGAATAAGACACAGCAGAAAGATGAGTTTATCTTCGTAGGACTTTCAACCTGCAAGGCAGGGAGCACAGGGTTACGGCAGGGGGTCAACAGGGAACTTACTTGGCATTTTCAGCTGATTTGTTGCCTAGTGTTCTTATTTGGGTCCCAGTAGCTGAATCAGGGGAGCAAGGAGTCCCGAAATGATGTAAACAGACCTGGAGTTTGGGGATTGGCTGGTGTCCTCTGCTGATTTCTGAGAAGAGCTGTAAATTCCTGTAAGGTTTGGTTAAGTTTCCTTTATGTGCCTGTGTTGACGATCTCCATTTTGCCCCTGATGTAAGTGACTCCATTTCAGTTCGGTTCTATAGCTGTCATATGAAGATGTCATAGTTGAAGGAACCTAAATGTTTAGTCCAGAAAACACAATTCTTAGAGGAGAAAGGGCAAATGTTTTAAAATACCTGAAGGTTTCTCATGTATAGGAAAAAAGAAGATTTATTCCGTATGGCCCGAGATGTAGACTCGTACCCATGGATGAAATTTATAGAAAGGCCTTTCCAACCCAGCAGCCCAGAAAAGGACGGCTTTGGAAGCGATGAGTTTTCCACCACTGCGAGGGTTCAAACACTGGCCGGCCATTTGGCAAGAATGCTAGAGAGGGCGTTTCAACATCAGATTGGACCAGACAACCTTTTAAGTTTTTTGAAATTCCAAGAATCAGATTCTCTAAAAAGGTATCTCAAAAATTCATTAGCAGCCCTGACCTAGTGGCCCAGTCGGTTAGAATGCCCTTCTGGACTGGACGCCAGGGGTTTGCGGGTTTGATTCCCAGCCGGCAGGGGGCGGGGGTGTGTGTGTATGGGAGGCAATCAATTGATGTTTCTCTCTCCCCACCAACCCCCCCCCCCCCCCCCCCCCCCCCCCCCCCCCGCTTCCTGTCTCTCAAAAATCAATAAACATATCCTTGGGCGAAGATTAAAAATATTCAAAAGTAAGTGTAGGCTTAAAACCTACCCAAATTGCTTCCCACGGTTCTCTCAGGCAAAATGAAATAAAGATGAGTAGAAGTATCGATGAGTATTCTGGTGCCATATACATCAAATGCTTAAAAAGTTTTAAGAAACAGAACTATAAAAGGTACCTAGACTATCAGAAATGTACATCAAAATAAAAAGTGTATTAGGATGTAAAAACAAGGCAATAGCACCTTTAACTGGTTTTTTCCACAATCCCAAAATGGTAATCAGGAAGAGTAATAAAAAATTATACTCAAATTGCATGGTTTCTACGATCTTGAAGTATTTTAGCTTTCGATTAGTGGTATTCATAAATATATCATATTCTTAAAAAAAAACAAAAACCCTTCAGAATTAAATCGACTCATGGTAGGAGAGCCAAAGCAAACTTACAAAGAGAATTTGTTTCTCACAGCCTTTTTGATGTGGAATAAAATTTTACGTAACAAAAAGTAAATAAACAGCAATTGGGTAACAAGTCCAAAAGAGCTAGCACATTGATTTCTTTTACTGAACAGTTGGTTTCCTGATATTAGCGGTAATGCAGCCAACAGGACGTTCTCAGACACGCCACTGTCACTTAGAAGAATTAGATTGTAAGTCAGTGTTGCTCATTTTCACTGTGGCTGGAGGGCTCAGCTGGTGAGAGCACATTCATTCGATATGCGTTTTTATAGGCACACACAAGGCGTCGGGTAAGGTTAGACGCTGTGGCCGTAAGATGAAGTCCCTGCCCTCAGGGAATTCACTCTTCAGCAAAGAGACTGTGCTGGGTCTGGGGTTCGGCCCCCGCGAACGCCAGGCAGCCCCGCAGCAGCCATCTTGCGGATACAGGCCTGCCATGAATAGCGAGGAGAGCTGGTGCAGTTTGCCATGGGTGGTAGACACTCAGAAAATACTACTGGACTTGTGGCTTTGCTGTGACCACATAAAAGACAGATGGCCGAGAGCATCTCTTAGTCTTTATTGGCAGTGGAAATATGCTATTTCAAAAGAGAAACATATGCTTACAGCCTCTTTATGTTTCCAAGGACCTCTTAAAAACACACCACTCTTATTTGGTAAGGTAGTGGAAGTTTAAAATTCCAATGAAAGCCCTTAAGTTATCATGTTTCTTAACTGCTGGCTTTTTTGTTTTTGTTTTAAAGAGAGCTGTGCACCAGAGGAGTCAGCTTCTGGTGAGGGGCCAGGACACCCAGGTCCCGAGTAGTCAGCTTCGCACAGTGGCCTGTGACAGCGATTTTCAGCCGGCGGGCGAGCTGCGGGAGTTTTTAAACCATGCACTATCGGGGGCACTGACCTCTTTTCCTTTATCTGCCAGATAAGAACATGACAACAGCCAACACAGCAACAGTGCCCGGTGCGAATGAATCAAAGTTATACCTATATTTTTGTCAGATCGGCAAAAAAATATATTTTTTGGTGTGCTGTAAAATTTTAGTGATCAGTTTATGTGTGCCGTGAGATGGAAAAGGTTGAAAATCGCTGGCCCATGGTACTGAGACTTAATAGAAACAGTGTAGAGAATAAACGCTGATGGTTTCTTATCACCGAGCCTGCCCTTCCGCCCTGAGAGCTGAGGTAGAAAACAATTCATGTCTTAGTGAGGCCTTCACATGGAGGAGGGTTTTGTGTTTTTCCTCCTCAGCGTGCATTCGGTGAGGGAAGCTGATACAGAGCCCAACGCCACTGGCAATGCCACCGAAACACAGCCCAAGGGTCATCGTGGCACAGTGTGTGTGTGAAACAAGAATTTAATAATATCTGATGTTTTGGTAGCCTGTTTGCATCCATAAAACACTCTCCTATCATTGTCATAAGATAGACAGGACGGGTGTTAAGGGGGTAAGAGAATCGAGGCCGTAGGTGGTAGCAAGGTGCAGGCCGGAAGCCGGGCTTCAGGCCTCTGGCTGAGCGTGCCGTCCAGTTTCCGGGCGGTCCCCATTCACCTCCTTCAGGATTCTTTTCGTCTCAAAGCCACCGTTTATCGCTGCCCCAGCTCTTCCCACACCTGCTTTTCTCGTGGCTGCTCTATTTGAGTCATCTGTTCGCTTGAATACTTTATTATTAGAAAGAGCTTTTATATTTTTGAAAAGAGATAATATATTGTACGTGTGTCAGATGAAGAGTATTCAGTGAAATCTTTCCTCTCCAGACCCCCGGCCATGCAGATCCCTTAGCAGAGGCAGCCAGAGGTCCTGGTTTCTCATGTATCTTTCTAGAGAAATTCTAAATGTATACAAAGAATTATGTTTTATTTTTTTCTATCATAATAATGATGGAATGCTATATATATGCTCTGCTGAAACGTCCTTTTTTTATTTAATATATCTTTGTGGTTATTCTGTATAGAAATGTCAAAGATTCTTAATTGTGTATTTTATAGGTGAAACGTATCCCATTCTATGACTGTTTCATAATTTATTTACTGTCTTCTCTTGGTGGTCAATTAGGTTTAAAAAATTTTGTTTTCCATTACAAACAATGTTTTGTTGAATAACCGTTTACAAACATTATTCTTCACAGGTGCAGGTGTGTCTGTAAGATATATTGTACACTTGTCATGACAAATAGTATGTGCATTTACAAATTTGATAGCTATAACATTTATTAAAATAATAATAATAATAAATAATAATAATAAACTGTTTATTGAGCTGTCACTGTGGGAAGGTTTTGTGCAGGTTAGGGTTAGGTTAATGCAAGGATAAATAACACTTCAACTCTTCAATCCAGAAAAGGATAAGATGTAAGAAGAACTAATTTACAAGATAGATGGTGTCATTTGAGTCAGGGTAAGATAGAGCTAGATTATAAATACCATAAAAAGGCAGGGACTGTGTCTTCTTGTCATTTTTTTATCCTCGGCGACAAGCATAGGTCCCAGACCTTAGTAGATGTTCAATAAATATTTGGACAAATTAAAGAGTGAGTGAGTGAATTCAGAGAACGAGTTCAGAGAGAGATGCACAAGTCTTTGCTGAATGAATCAATGAATGATTCAGAGAGCAAATGATTTCCGCTGGGGTGGGGCCTTCATGAAAAGCATGGTGACACTTGGCACCACACATCTCTTATGCTTCATTTATGACTCTGGAAAAAAAATCATATCAAAATTTAAGTTTCGTCCTGGCTGGTGTGGCTCAGTGGATTGAGTGCCGGCCTGTGAACCAAAGGGTCACTGGTTGGATTCCCAGTCAGGGCACATGCCTGGGTTGCAGGCCAGGTCCCCAGCTGGGGGTGTGCAAGAGGCAACCACACATTGATGTTTCTCTCCCACTCTTTCTCCCTCCCTTCCCCTCTCTCTAAAAATAAATAAATAAAATCTTTTAAAAATTTAAGTTTCTTCATAATTATAACTTTCTTGTACAGCTTTTTAATTTTCTCAGAATTTCTATTTGTCTTTCTTTTTATTGATCAGAAGAGATATAATTTCAGCTCACCAGGAGTATGTAGTTATACTTCTGGGTTATGAATCATACAGTTTCTGTAAATCTTAAACATATTCTTCGAGAACTCTTTTGACTTTCTGTTATCCATAATTCGAACTGATTGTGTTCCATTTATACAGTTATTATATTCAGGTTCCTTCTCATCATAGCTGGGGGCGCCACTGTTTCCTATAGTCAATATCTCCTCTTTTGGGGGTTTTCACTTTTGCTCTAGTAATTTTTTCTCCCCACAGAGTATCTGCTCAACTTTGAGAGTTCTATCATGTCCAAAAATATTTTTTCCTTTAATACGTGGGGCTTTTTAACTGGTTATAGAAATTATTTTCTCTAGAATTTTGAAGACATATCTTGGCAACTTGCATTATTGATGAAAAGGTGGTACCTACTCATTCCTTTCCTCCTAATTCTTTGAATTAAGAAATTTCTCCAGACTAGGGGCGTGTGTGTGTGTGATAATTAAGTGGGTGTTTCAACCCAAAGGCTTGGGTCTTCGGCTCAGGGACATTCTCTCTCCATCTTTGTCTGCCACTCTTATTTTCCGGGCTCTGAAAGTTCCACTTGGCAAATATATTAAATCTCCTGGGTCCGTCCTTCTGACTTTATTTTTTCCTCTGGCATTTTCCACCCCTCTGGACACACGGTGTCTCGGAGTGTCTGCTTCCCACGCCTGCGCTCAGAGTCGCCTCGTCAGGCCTCTCGCCCAGGAGGAAGCCAGTTGTGGAAAAAAGACCTGGACTCACTGTGGCTATTTAAAAATCCGCTTGGTTTCCTAATTAAAACCCTTCAATTCAGGGGAGAAAGTGTCAAGAGGTGAGGACAGATAATGAAAGGACTTCCCTTCTGGGGCTCACCATATCGAGATCTCTTGTCCTTCCTGGAGCCGCTGGAGGATTATACCCCCTAGTTCCCCACTGGACAAAAGTCACCAGTTCTGAGGAGTAATTGCACCTTTCAGCCATTCTAAACATGTTGACTAGTGACTGGAGACTCCTAGTCTCATAAACACCAAAAGTAAAAAACAAGTGCATAGTCTTAAACTACCAAATCAAGCCAAGTATCGACAGGGTCACTCTTACTGAGAAATTTGCGTTCGGGTGTGATTTTAAAAAAATAAAAGGTCAGATTTATCATTACTTTTATCTCTTTGTTTTTAATCAATATTAGATTTTATGATACTGTTTTGTTTCATTTTATTTTGTGGTTCCTCTCCATCGTGCAAGTGATGCTAGTTTTCCATTTATGGCCGTGATGTAAAGTCTCCTTTTAAAATAATGATGTTTACATGTAAAAATGAGTGTCTTTGAAGAAAAAACACCAAAATAACTATACAGGTGGTGCATGGGTATGTCGGATATTAAAAAGTTGTAACAATACGGGAGAATCGCTGAAGTTTGGGAAATATAGCTTTCTTCCAACCAAAAAAAAAAATCTCAAAATCAGTTAAAAACTTCGATGCACCTTGCTTGAGTTTTTCGACATTACATATAAGCGTTGGTTGTCCCTAACAATATAGCCAATTCGAAGCTCTGTGCTGGATAATCGTTTTACCTTCCATTCACCCATATACTGGCGCCAGACAGACACTAAGCAATTGCTGATAATAAGGTGTTCCACACTTCCTCTATTGGATGCATTCCTTTGCTGGCCTATGTGAGGGTGTGTGTGTGCAAAATAAGTTTTGTCTTCTGAAAATATTTTCAAATACTTTCAATTACACTTGAATTCCAGAATAAACCGCTGAAGGGAGAGGTGTTTTGTTTTTGTTTTGTTTTTTTAAGCATACCAGGGAAGAGAGGCAACACGATCCAAGTTCAGGGCTTTCAGAGGGCAGAACACCAGCTGAGGAGAGACGATTTGACTCGACTCTCAGCCTTAGCTCTTGGGTGGAGGGCCTCCAGGTTTTTCTATCAGCCCCCCCCCCCACTTGTGTGGGAAAGATTAAATTTGCATACTGACACAAAATACAGTGGTGATCTATGATTATAACTCGTATAGCTATTTTCGCGTACTTCTGCCAATTCTACCACGTTTCCAACAGTTCCGAGAAATTTCCCCTTCTGTAAATTCGGGAGCGGCCCCAGGGTCCGGCCTCCAAGGCAGGGCCTGCTCAGGACACCGCAAAGGTCATTCAGGGCTGGCTCGCGCCGGCAGGCCGTGCCTCTTCCCGCGCCAGGAGGAGAGGGCGCCCGCACCTGCCCGCGGGCCCGCGCACGCGGGAGCCGGGCCCCCTTCTCCAGGTGTCCGTGCGAAGTCACTACTGAGGCGGGGCCCGCGCCCCTCCCCGGCGGCTCGACTTCCCGAGGTGGGCACCCCAGCCACTTCGCCCCGAAACCCAACTCGAAAGCGTGGAAAATCCGGGTCGGACCCGCCGAACCGCGCTTATTAAGTGGCTGCTCCGCTGAGGGGCGGGGATATGAATATGTATCGCAAGCTCCTCCTCAAGCTATTGGACAGGCGTGGCGTTTAATATTCACGGCGCTTTGCTGGGCTCTAGGGCGTTTCTAACTGCTGGAGAGATGAAGGGGGCGGGCTTTGAGAGGCAAAGCCTCCTTGGATTGGTTGACTTTGGAGAAAGGTTGCCTTCGATTGGCTGGTGTAAGGACGGTGGGTCTACCACTTGCGCAGGAGATTTGAATACCCACAGCCCGTGTGGACGCGAACCCAAAGGCGTTTCCAGTCCGTATTCGCCCCCATTGAGTATTTCCTTGAGTTTGACACATTGATGCTTCGCCAGTAACGCAACCGTAAAGAACATGTTCCGAGCACTGCGCTGTTAGTCTGCGAGCTCCGCTCCGCTCCTGTTGCAGGTGGGGAAACTGCTCCCGACGCCGCGTTCTGGGTCCGGCCACCACCCCGGCTTGGAGACAGCCGTCCTCGCTTGGTCCCGGGGGCTCGGCGCCTCCTCCCGTCTCCTCCTTCTGTACCCCTCCGGGTCGTGATGACCTCAGAAGTCTCTCGGATCTCCCGCCTGCAGCGCCGCCTCTGGGGCTTAGTGGTCCTGGGTCGGCCCGCGGCTGCGGGGACCGCGAGGCACCGTCCAGCCCAGCCCCAGGCTGGTCTCCCGACTCCCGCCGTGGGCTTCTGGCCGCTCTTCCCGGTCTGGCGTCCCGCGTCTTCGCGGTTAGCTGACTTGGCTGAGCTTCAGGTGCTGCCACAGCCCTTACCTGCCTGCGCAGAGCCTTCCCCAGACGCTGCCGCGCAGCGGCCCCGCCCCCTTTGCCCGGGTGTCACGTCACCGGTTGCCATGGAGACTGCGCTGTTTACCTCCTCTTCTTCGAGGGTCGGGTGTTCCCGTTGGGGCTAGGAGGCTGGCGACCTAAGCTGCGTAGCTGTTTGAGCCTCCGAGGTAAGGACGTCCGGCCCCGCCCCACCCGCCCTTCGCTGCATCCCTCAGCCCCCTCAAAGCCTTGTGCCCCTTGGGGTCAGCCCCAATTCAGGTCTAATTTCTATTTCTTTGGCGGCTACTCAGATTTATCTAGGAGCCTTGTGTAAAAACTGAACGCCATGCTCAGACAAACTTGGGAGAGGTGGTAGGGGGGACTCGACTAGGAAGAAACGAGGACAGTCCATGTTGCCTGGCGGTGCTTAGTCGCCCGGGGCGCTCAGCCTGGTCAAAATCTGCCGTTTGCAGGGCTTCAGGGAGCCAGGGCCCGCTCAGGGCAGGCGCCGAGGTTTCTGGGTAGGGGTGCGGCTGGGGCCGGCTTCAGGCCCGGCTGAGGAAGGCGGTCCTCGCAGCCAGAGCTCTGCGCCCAGGAGGCTGGGGAATTGCCGGCTTTCTGCCCGCTGCCTTCTGCGTTTCCCTTCCTGGTCTCTTCTTTGGCCTGGGAAGTTTTTAGATTCTTTTATTTGCCAAATAGGCTCAACGCTCAGTTGCCAGTTTATTAAAAAAAAAAAATTACATTTGCTCATTTTTACGGAAAGCATGCCTGGGGTCATCTCTGTTTGTCGGTATCTAGTAAAATTGAACACTGTCCGGTAACACAGCAGTTCTAACTGAGTCATAAAAAATGCACGAGAGAGAAATTCTGGTAGATTTATAATATACTGTACTACTACACGGCAATGAGAGTGAACAAACTACCACTGTATGAACAATACAGATGAATCTTACCAATGTGATATCGAGTGAAAGACGTCAGATACAAAAGAGTACATACAAAAGACGTCAGATACAAAAGAGTATGATTCTTTAAGAAGTTCAAAAACAACAAAACTAATTTATGGTGTTGAAAGTCAGGATACTGGTTACCCCGTGAGGGTGGGGGTGGAGAATAGTAACTGGAAAGAGATGTGCTGGGTGCATTTTTTAAAATGTGCCCAGATCTGTTCGTTCTGCGTACAGACTGTGATTTACGCACTTTTTGGTGTGTACGCCACATAAAAATTGACATTTAACAAAGGACAAATTGCTTTCCGTTAATCCTCAAGAAGTTTGCTTTTGTTCGGGACGTTGGAAACCGCAGATGGCCAAACTACTACAACCTCCGCCCAAGTTCCTGCCCTTGGAGTGGCACATTGCTAACAAGAACCAGTACCACAGAGCAGAGGCGCAAAGGTCCCAGTCTGAACGCCTGGTGGCAGAAAGCCAGAGGCTAGTGGAGGAAATCGAAAAGACCACAAGAAAATCTCAAAGTGACGTCAACAAAAAACTAGGTAAGACAATGTGGTTGGTGTGGTTGTGAACATGTTTCGATTAAACTGTTCAGGTTTAGCTCTCCTGGCCTTCGTAGTTCAGGAGTAGCAACATGTTACCTTAAAATGTTAGGGAAGAACGTAGATTTTCTAGGTTCCATATTTCAGTTTGTTGCCCCAAGAGAGAGACGTGGTAACCCAGACTGTTTTTCAGCCGTCCGTCGTCTATGCTTTATTCATTCTTTGATTTGATACACGTTTATTGGGCGTCCAAGACCATCCATGGACTGAGTACGGGGACTATCACATGGTATGATTAGTGTCTCTACATTTTAGGGGCTCCCGGCTTGAGGAAGAGAAAGACACCAACATTAATAATCAGAATAGAACCAGATCGGTGCTGGGGTTAGGGACACAAAAATAGGAAAGACTTCCTAGAGAAAGATTAGAGCTGATTCCCAAAGGCAGAGCGGTTTTTCTCTTGCCAATTTCATTCTTGAAAATGATGTGTAAAGGACAGTGCCTTAAAAGAAAGAAAACAAAAATAAACACAAAATTTCCCAAATGCCAAAAAATGATAAATCAGAGGTCACAGACGCAGGTGGCTATAATGATTGGGCAGATAGCACAGGGGGCTGAGGAAGACCCCCTAAGATGACAGGGAGTGGTCAGGGAGGTGGTGACCTGGAGACACAGGCTCCAGCTAAGAATGCCGCTGCTACTCAATTTCAACTAGTTTTGTTTTTTTTCCCAAGAAAGATTATGGGCTCAGTGTTGCCAAATTGTCTGATTTTTTAAAAAGAAAACTTGGAAAGCTGAAATTTTACCCATTTTTAAAATGCTGGCAATTGGTTTAATGTACTTATACCACTGGACAGGATAAACAAAAACACCTATGAATAAAACCTAGTCTAAGGGTAGCTAGTTTTTCAACCTCCCATAAACCAAAGCTTCTTCAGGTCTGTAATGTTAGACGCTCGGCTTCTTCTGATGAGTTGGTCCATACCCCTGATATCAGCCGATAGGCAGGCCTGTTGTAAATAATTGCACAAACAGGTGGATATTAGAAATGAGGATGTACCATTTATTTTTCACAACACTTGAATGTCAGGCATGAGAACAAAGATTTCAGGGTCCGAAACTTAACCTCATTGATTCGTTAACTGATTTTTAAAAAATTAACCACTTAGCATGGCGTTATAAAACATCAGATATCTAGGGATTAACCTAACAAAAGATGTGCAAGAGTTCTGCACTGAAAGATGCAAACTGTTATTGAAAGAAATGGAAGGAATTGCATAGATTCAGTGCAATGCCAGTGAAAATCTCAGGGTTGTTTTTTTTTTTTCTTAAATAAAATCAGCAAACTGTTTTTAAAATTCATATGGAAATACGAAAGGTCAGGAGTGGACATGGCTCTCTTGAAGAACAAAACTGGAAGATATTTACTGTAGTTTCTAAGACCCATTATAAAAATAGACAAATTGACCAATGGAACATAATAGTCCAGAAACAAACCCACAAGTGTATAGTCATCTGATTTATGACAAAACAGTACTGCAGTGTAGCAGGAAAAAGATGGTCTTTGCAATAAATGGGTCAATTGATATTATTATGGAAAAAATTGTATACCTCATATAATATATATGTGTGTGTGTGTGGTATAAAATCAATATAGGTGGAGTGCATACCTAAATAGGAAAGGTAAGACAATAAAACTTTTGGTGAGGAACATATGTATGACTTGAAGAGGGCAAAGATTTCTTATTCTTAAGACACAAAATACCCAATCATAAAAGAAAAAAGAAAAAATTAGACTATATTAAAATGAAGAAACTCTGTTTATGAAAAGGCTCCATTAAGAGGCGGAAAAAGCAACCCACAGAGTATACAAGTATTCACATTATATATCCATATTACAGATATACAAGATATTCGTAATATACAAAGGATCGGTATCCACAACATATAAAGAACTTCTAAAAATAAAGAAAGGAAAGGCAGACAACTCAGTTAAAAGATGGAAAACCTTAACAGACATCTTACACGTGAGGAAATATAAACAGCTAATGAACATATGAAGAGGTGCTCGAGCTTCCTTAGTCCTCAGGGAAACACAAATTGAAATCACAGTTGAGATGCCATAACATACCCACCCGAATGGCTAAAATGAAAAAGGAAGAGGAGGAGGAGGAGTTGTTAAAGAGGGGGAGAAAAAAAAAAAAGAAAAATAGTAAGTATTGGAGAGGATGTGGAGCAACTGTAACTCTTACACCGACCGGAGGAAACATAAGTTGGAAAGTTTATACCGTGAGCCCTGGAAAGTTTATACTGTGAGCTTTGGCCCCGTCTACCGACGCCGAACCTATGGCACACACTTTGACCTGGATATCCCACTTTCAGGTGTGTGCCAATGCAGACTCTAACACATGCCTACGAGAGGTACATGCCCCAGTGTTCAAAGTGGTTCCCCTTGTAATCGCCCCAGTCTGGAACCGCCACGTGTTCATCGACAGTAGTGGCCGTACGCACGTCAAAGGGGCTGAGAGCTGCACAGGAATGAATTTGAACCGGCAACTTGAAGACTGTTGGTGACCTTTGAGATGGCGGGTCCAATAGGGTAGTGGAAGATGCAAGAAGAGGGTGGAAGTCAGTTATAAGATGGGAGTGGGGAGACTTCCGTTTACGTGGTGGATGGGACGCGTGCATTCGTCTCCTTTCCTTTTTAAGTGCCAACAGAGTGGCGGTAAAGGATTAATGAGAATTATGCCTCGAAGGGGAGACGGGGGCGGGGGCGCGAGTCTAGGTAAATGATGAAGATTTTGGAAACTAGAAAGCGGCAGGACAAGTAGCAACACACTTAGAAGCGGCGGAAAGCCTGGGTAGGTAGAGGACAGTGAGAAGCTAACTGACTCACGCTGCAGGGTCACACTGCGGAAACCTTGAAATGCTCCAGATTGGAAGCTCTCTGAATACCTCTGAAGCTGGAGACTCAGAAGAGCGCTAGGAACAAGCTCGGCTGAACGTCCCCGTAGAGACGCCTCCCCAGTCTGGCCCCCCTTCCCCAAGCAGAAGGCTAAAGGGCTCAGTGAAAGTCTGCTACCTGCACACTAACTCCACCAGTCCCTGGTTTCCAGGTCACTGGTTCCCAAGATCATACTTTTAGAGAGGGGATTGGAAGATTTCTCCATGGAGAAACGAATTGTTAGAAAAGACAGGTCTAAGATAATAAAATTTGGTGACTCTCCAATGAAATGCCCGGGCCCTGTCTGACTTCTCTGGACAATAGAGCGTTCCGTCTGACAACCCTGTCCCCGTTGACAGAGCTTCCGGTTAGCATTTTATTGTTAAAGGTAATCAGATAAAAATCACCAGACATTTGAGGAAAGCTACAGATAACACGACAGGCACCGAAACAAACAAACAAACACACAGAAACTCAAGCAACAGATATGCACAGAGCAAAAGAAAAAACATATGTACACCACAAGATCCTCAGAAAACTTAGAGAAGACATCGCATCCATGGAATAAGAAAACGGGTCTGAAGAAAGAGTAGTTAGAAAACAAGAAAGTGTTCTTAGAAATAAAAAATACGAGAGCAGAACATTTTTAAAAATCAAAGGAAGGGCTGAATGATAAAGTCGAAGAATCTCCAGGAAGGAGAGGAAAAAAAAAATAAGACAGAGATAGGTAACAGGGAGGCTAAATATCTAATAGGACTTCCAGAAAGAGCACAGAGAAAACGGAGAAGAAAGCGTCCATGAGAAAGGTTCCTGGAACTAAAGGACCCAGGTTTTCAGATTGATGGGGCATGCCTCAGAAAATAGAGAAGAAAAAAAATATTTAAAAAAAAAACAGAAGAAATTCCTAAAAACTTTTCAGGTCACATACGAGAAATCTGGAGTCAGAATGGTATGAGACGTCTCAACAGAAACTCTGGAAACTAGAAGGAAATGACGCAATGCCATCGAAATTCTAAGTGAAAATTATTTACAACCTGCAAATCCACATAGAGCCAAATGTAATCAAGTGATGGATAAGGTAGAATAAGGCATTCCAGACTTACAGGTTTGCAAAAATTTTCCCTCACGTGCATCCACGTCTTAGGAAGTTCCTGATGGATGTATTTCAGCACGTTGAAGAAAGAAACCAAGAAAAAGGAAGACATGAAATCCAGGCAAGAGGACTCCAACGCCTGCTGCGAAAGTGAAGGGAATTCCTGGAATGGTGGTGAAGCAAAGTCCTAGGATGACTGTCACACGTCCAGCTAGAGACAGGAGCAGGAGGAGGAAGCACTTCTGGAGAGCAGTCTCCAGCCGCTCACACGAAAGCAACCAGTTACCCGATAGGTTTGAATATATTGAGAGGATATTTATACAGTGGTCCTCTCTTACCCATGAGGGATATGTTCCTAGACCCCCAGTGGAGGCCAAAAACTTTGGCTGGTACCCAACCTTATATGAGAGGGGGCCCCCCAAAGTGGAATTTATTTATAAAAAATTGTGTATTTATTCTTACATGTTCAAACCTCAGTCGCCTTCACAGTCCTCTCCACTTGACGCCAGGCACCTATCGAGACATTTTTCCGCTGCTCCAAACAGTTTTTGAACGTGTCGATTTCGATGCCTGTCAGTGTTTCTGTCGTTTTTTGTTTCGCCTCTTCCGCATTAGCAAAACGTGTCCCTTTGAGGACGTTTCTCATCTGGGTAAACAAGAGAAGTCACTCCAGGCCAGATGGGGTGAATGGGGAGGGTGGGGCATGGGAGTCATGCCGTTTTGGGTCAAAAACTGCTGAACACTCAGTGCCGCGTGGACAGGTGCGCTCGGAAATCACCCAGCATGAAACAGGCAAACGTGTTGAGGAAGCCTTCAAAAAAAAGTTCACCGAAGCCAAACGCAGCCTCTCACAACAGCACCAGCTGGTGCACTGACACAGATGGGTTCCTGGGGCACTCACCTCGCAGGGGAGTCTGTACCACAAGGGGCCCGCCCACCAGAAGATAATTCGGTTTTATAGGCGGGTCCCCCCCATGTATGCTGTTTTTCCCCCATACGTGCATGCCTTTTCACTGAAAGGGAGCACTTCACGGCTTCCCTTCAGCGTATCCTAATTACCAGCGTCACTACTGCTCTTGTGTTTTGGGGCCACTATCGGCTGAGCAATGTGGGACCATAGCGAAAATAAGGGTAACTGGAACACAAGCACTGTGACACTGTGACTGTCAATCTGATAACTGAGAGAGTGACTAAGTAACTAACCGTAGTGTCGTGTTTACAAAGTGGACACAGTGAACAAAGAGATGATTGACACCCCAGGTGGGACGGAGTGAGGAAACGCAAGATTTCGGAATGGCGCGCAATTTAAAACTTACGAATTATTTTTTTTTCTGGAATTTTCCATGTATTTTCCAGACCTCAGTTGACTATAGGTAACTAAAACCATAGGAAGCAAAACAGTAGATAAGGGGGAGGGAGTGCTATAGTTCTGTTAGGAAGTTCAAAGACAAATTAGTAATAAATATATGAAAAGTAAAGCAAAAATACAGTTATTAACCCTTCCAAAAAGCAAAAAGTTGTAGAAGGAAAGAAATCGATCATCGTTCAGGTGCATACAACATTTCCACATTTACAGTAATACCAACAAGCATTAAATCATTACTTAACAAAATGGCGACACAACTACTACATTGGGTAGACGGAAGAAGCAGAGCATGTTTGCGTGTGAGAGCAAATAAATCCTTTCCTACCTTTCGTCATAGGAAATCGATCAATAATATGCAAACTGATCATGAATACACAGCAGTGTAAGCAAATGGCAGAAGAAATACCAAAAGTGTTTAGTGGTTGTTTCCAGAAAGTGGGAGTGAGGAGGGGTCGGTCAGGGAATTCCAATACTTGTAATACTATTTGACTTTTCAAGCAATATACATTTTTATCTTGGATAAAATTAAAACTTTTTAACAACAGTGGACATCGAAGAATTAGAATCAATGAGTATAGAATGATCTTTGAATTAATTTGATATTGAAGGTTAGAAGATATATTTTCCTTCCGTCCCTCTCCTCCTTCCTCCCTCCCTCCCTCCCCCCTTAAGAAGCTCTAAGAAGAAAAGAACATGTCTCAGGTTGTTTTGCAATAGCCTTCAATTTTCTAATCCAAGAGGTGGCTGCATTGGGAATAGATTAACCCTGCCATTACTTCCCTGTGTGCTTCAGAACAGAGACTTGAGGAAATCAGGTTCTGGAAGAAGGAGTTAGATGACAAACTCGAGCAGCTGGTATATGTGACTGAAGACCTGCTCTCGTATCAGACCAGGCTACAGAAAGCCCTGGAGAGCTTGAAGGAGCCCTTGCACATCACGCAGACGTGCCTGGAGTACAGGTAGGAGGAAAGGTCCCCGCGATGAATCATCTGCTGTGAGGAACAAGTTGCCGGGTACCGAAAGCTGACTGTGCGGGGCGGCGGGTTAGAATGAGGCAAAGAACGTGTGTTCTTTCGGAGCCTGAAATTGCCTCGGCGTGCCCGTGGCGCTGGGCGGCGGAAGGAGCACTAGACTGGGCTCATGTCTAAACTCTGCTCTTGTCTCACTTAAATATAAGTTAGGACTAGGTTGGGCTGTGGGTAATCAGAAAACCGCAAAATAACACTGGACTTAAATAAGACGGTTTCTTTCTCTCTCACATTTCAGAGTCTGGAGAGAGCTCAGGGTCGGCATGATGTGCCACAGTGTCAGCACCCCAGGCTTTTTCCGTCTTCTTGCCCCCCTGCACTTGGCTTCCACCCCCACGGCTACCTGGTGATTCCAGGCGGCAGCTGGAGCTCCAGCCACTACGTCTACATTGCAGCACGCAGGAACAGTTAGGGTTTGGCGTTCACCATTTCCACTTGCCTCCTGTCGACCAGAACTTGGTCACATGGCCACCCAGTAGGAACCGGGAAGCGGTAGCAGCCTGTATTTTGGGCAGGCCGAGCAGATACTGCAGTTACCAGAGGACAAAAATTCTGCTCCTGTACACGGAGGCGCCCGGAAGCACTTTGTCCAGAGAGCACTGAGCCAACATACTTTTCTATTATAATTTCTCTCCTATGAGTCCTGTGAATAGGACAACTACTCTGGGCTAACGGTGACTTCCAGACCTGTCCCCTGTTGCAGTCCCAGATGGGGCTCCCTGCCAGGCCTTCTCGTACCAGCAGAGCCCCCTCCAGTCCAGTGCATCCTCCACACTGGCTTCGGAGGGAACTTTTCTGAGTGCAGATTTTCGCAGGCCACCCAATGCTTTAATTTTTTTTTTTTTTATTGCAACCCCACTCCCTAATACATCCCAGACGAAGTTCAAACTTCTTGGCCTAGCAAACAGTTCTCCTCCTGACCGGGCCTGCAGTGGCCTCTCCAGGCCCAGACGTCACCCCCGACCGCGGGATGCGTTCAGTGTGCTGAGCTGTTTGCAACTTCCCAAACACACCATGGCTCTGTCCACACCGTTGCCTCTTGCCGGAAAGCCCTCAGTGAGCTTGGCCGGGACCCTGTGCAGCAACTAGCCCGCAGTCTCCCCGGCCAGGCGTAGAGAGCTTGCGAAGCAAAGGTAAAATCGCCATTAAGGAGACCAGCGTTCCAGTCGCCTCAAGTCTGCGCCTAAGGGCGATTAGAATGTAGCCGTTGCTAAGTTGACTACGTGCCACTGTTCGTCTGGCACTGTGATTTCTGCTTCTATATCTCATCGGTTCCTTGCCATAACTTAATGACGTACTAATTATTATCCCCATTTCACAGAGGAGGGATCCAAGGCACAGATAAAATTATACAACATTTCTAAGGCCACATGGTGGGAAAGCGGCGGAGCCTTCCTGCCAAGCACTGTCACGCAGGGTAGAAAAGAACAAAATATCGGGTAGTGACCGGTCAGCTTTGGGAGTAACACAGCACAGTGGTTAAAAGCGTGTGCAATGCCCGGTTCTGTGACATGGGGCTGAAATGCAGTTTCCTCACTCGTACCGGGAAAGGGCTAATGAAGTGAGGACATTCGGATCGAAAGCTCAGTACAGTTCCTGTCACATCACGAGTGCTCAGTGGCGGGGGTCCTATTAACGCTGGTATTTTATTATTAATTATTATTAAGGTATCTTTCTGGATTCCAATCCTCGTCAAAAAATGGAACTAGGATCGAGAGGGAAACATTTGTCTTTGAAATGCGAAGCCAGAAGAAGTGTTTCCACGGAGTGGGCAGGGAGGGAGAAGCATCAGAACTGACATCCGCATTGAAGGGGAAACGTCCGTCTGGCATTTTTCAGACCCGGCGACCGATCATCCATCAATTTTTCTTCACTGCATTTTTTTTCAAGGCTCTGAGACGCCAACTAGTGTACCTCCCTGGCCGTGTCATCCAGACCGAGGGGGTGCTACTCGCACCAGTTGCCCGGATTAAATGTCCAGTTGTTAGCAAATACCGTGTTGCCTCCCTCCACCTGTCGGATGACCTGCCGCCTTTCTCTGGTCAGGGAGAAGCGAGTTGGCACCGACCTGGTGCACGACGAAGTGGAGCAGGAGCTCATAAAAGAGGCCGAGACCATCCAGGGGGTGATGGCTCTGCTGACCCGCACCCTGGAGGAGACGACCGAGCAGATCAGGTATGGCCGTTCAGGGCCACCTCCCCATCCCCACTGGGCGCATCTAGAAAAGACGGGACGCCCAAATGCCAGGCTCCATGGCGCAGAAAGAATGGGGTTTAATACTCCTACGAGCACTTCCCATGACCTGAGGTCATGAGGCTTGGGAACCTCAGGACGGGACCAGGCAACTCTCATGCCTGAATCATCCCCTGGTGGCGAGTGGGGATGGGGCCGGATCTCAGCCCCGATTAAGAACCGGAAGACACCGGAACTGGTTTTTCCTTAGGGCTGACCTCTCGCCTAGAGTATGCCAGTGGTGACATCAGAAAATGTCACAGTTGGAGGGAGGATGTTGAAGTCTGGGCTTGGTTGTGTGTGGGGGGGGCGGGGGGAGGGCTTGGGTGCTGGCAGGTGGGGGAGGAAGTGCCGCTGTCCTGAACGGGACCTAGTTTTAGCTGCACTTTCCAGGGTCACCCACGAAGCAGTAGGTGCCACCTGGGCACTCCAGAGGGAGAAACTTTTACCTTCTCTTTTCAGGCTAAACCGTGCTGCAAAGTACAATCTTGAAAAGGATTTGAAAGACAAGTTTGTGGCCCTAACCATTGATGATAACTGCTTCTCACTCACCAACAACTCGCCCAACATCAGATACTCTGAGAACGTCGTGAGGGTTGAACCAAAGTGAGTGAGTCCTGACTGCTGGCCCGGCCTGGCTGTGCCATCTTCCTCCGTCCTCTGTA
>PVJD01016435.1:0-21023 GCA_004026545.1 Mormoops blainvillei
CAAACGTTAGCTTTCCTTCTTGAAAAAATGGAATATAATAATTCATACGAATGCCCTCTCCCATCTCCTCTGTTATGCATACATTAAGGCATGATCTACGCAGACCTCTGTACCAGGTTAAACAGTCTCCCCCAAAATTCATGCCCAGTCACCACCTCAGGATGTGACCTTATTTGGAAATAGAGTCTTTGCAGGTGTAATCAATTAAATAAGAGGAAGTCGTACTGGATTAGAGGAGGCCCTAATCCAATGACCAGCACCCTTATAACAAGGACATGGGAGGGCAGAGGCAGAGCTGCAGTGACACAGCTCCAGGTGGAGGAACACTCCTGGGGCACTGCTGGGGACCATCAGGAGTGTGGACAAGTCAAGGGAGGAGGCTTTCCTCCTGCCGACACCTCGATTTCAGACTGTTAGCCTCCAGATCAGGGAGAGAATAAACTGCTGTTGCTTTAAGCTTCCAAGTGTGTGATAATTTGTTACAGCAGGCTGAGACACTAATAAAAACACCTAAACATCTCCTCTTTTTTACTTGAAAAGATAGGCCACCCAGGATCTGGGGGTAGTCTTTATTTGTTCTTACTGAGACAGGACATGCGCCAAATGGGACAAAGAAGCCATGGAGACATTTTAGAAGGCACTCTACATATGGTGGGAACTTTCTCTGTGGAGATAGGAAACTGTGAGCGACTGGAGGTCACAGACTATTTCTAATTTATTTGTGTCTTGGGCATCTAGCATAGCCCACAGAGTAGGCTTTTTAAAAAATGGCTGGCATGGGTATGTACATAAGGATGAACAAATGCGGGAGAAGGGGTGAGCTATTGCACCAGCAATGGCAATTCTCTATGTATGCATTAATTTAAGATCCTGTTGTCAAGATAATCAGTCTGGGCAGATGGCTCATGATGAAATTTGACCAGAAAATTTATGAACATGGCCAGTAGTATTTTTGTGTCTCTAATCCACTGAATCACAATCTTAGAGGCCTGAGGGCATCACCTGGCACTTCTGGGGGCACCTCGTGCAGGACTATTAGGGGACTCCGCCCTGTCGCTTCCTAAGCAGCCACTCTCTGTCCACACTACCCTCTCTCCAGAAGCTGAACAACTTTTCAGAGTGCGTAAAGCAGAGAAAAAAGTGGGGTAAAAATCATGACTTAAACTTCTTTAGTGATTAGTAAAAAAGAAGTGAAAGTGATTCCTTACTTTTTAACAGCTTTCTAAGGGGCAGTGATGTTCCCCAGATGGTGATCCGATGAAAGTCTACCCACTTTCCAGTGCGGATAACGGTAAGGACCTCACTTCCACAACCCAATCCACTGAAGTGTCTTCTTCCTCTGAGTGCCCTCTATCCCGAGCACTCTGGTCTTTTACATCCCCTTTCTGGTTCCGTCTTGAATACATCTTCCGGCCTGTTCTCACGACCAGACTGTTAGACTTTTACTGCCACTCATTTCATTACATTTATCTTTTTTCCCCTGAAGTACCTAGTTTAATATTTTATAATGGAAGACAACCAAAAATTATCTTGAGCGTTCAACTGAATTTTTTTTCTCTAGAACTTTCTCAAAATATTTAATTGAGCAAAATCATTTTCTTTAAGTTCGTTGGGTGAGATAAGAAATATTTTTTATACCTCTTACTCCTGAGGTACTAAAATCTAATTTGGAAATCATACTCTACCCCAGAACACAATGTGTCCAAGCTATTTTAGAAACATCGCATATCTGTCTTTGTGAATTCTGCCTGTCACATCATGGAAGGGAAGGGAGGAAGGCTAGTCAATCACTGAAGGGTGTTTAAAAGATTAAAATTAATTCAACAGGACAAACCAGCCGAAAACTGAGCCTTTCCTATATCCTGGAGTTTTCTTTTTTCTTTTTAAAGGGATTGGGAACTTTTAAAAAGCAATTTAAAAATCATTTATGGTTGAAATTACCAGAGCAATGTGACATAAAATGAACATTTAGAAGAAGTTCCTAAAATCGTTAATAATAGAAACTTATCCAAAGCTCTAACCTTCTTACGCTAGCTAAGGCCAGAAATAAGAAGTGCTGCCAGTGGTGTTGGCAGAATGAGGTTCGTGCCTTGGCTCCCACCCTCCCCAACCACCCGGCTTGCAGGAGTTCCACTCTGCTTGCCTTGAGAATGAAAGCCAATCAATTTATAACATCAAAGCATTCAAACTCTGGGGCCACAAGGATCAATCTGCAATGCGAGACGACGTCTGAAGGCAAGGGAAGCCTCAATCGCTGCTTTCCTTGGCACCGGCCTTTCTGACCTGCAGACCTAAACACTCCAAGACAAAGAATGTATGTGATAGACTGAATGACCCAAATCCTTCGTCCCTCCCTGGATCCTAGAATATAAATAAGAATCATCCTATCCAGGGGCTCTAAACAATTATTTTATACAAACTGTGCTTACTTTTTCTGTGTCTGTTGGTGTACTGATGTAGCAGGCCTCAAAGAACATGCGTGTCTGCTGCTCGGCTCCACCCATCCACCCAGCAAATAGATACTATATAGGAGACTCTTACTATGTGTTGTTGTAGGGAGAGGTTCACATCCACACATGGTGAAGACTTGGCTCCTGCTTTCATGGAGCTCCATGTCTACATGGAAACGTCTGAGTAACATTACAAACTGCTGAGAGAAACACGATAACAGACTTGGAAACATTTCATTGGGGTATAGAGAAAAGACTTTCAACAGCTCAGAGAGTCTAGAAAGATTTCACAGAGGAGATGATATTTGAGTTAAATCTCCAGTGCTTATAGGAATGGAAAGAGCCTCTAAAATATAATTTCTATTTTCCAAATTCTCAAGATAACTACCACACACACCCAGTTGAAGCAGATGAAACCTGATGTATTCAGCCTCTGGGGACCACATCTCAAGACTGTCGTACAGTAGAAACACACAAGATGCTAAGATCTGAAGACCTTGGTTCAAGTCCCAGTATGGCCACTGGAGTATGAGAAACTACCATGAACAAGATCTGGCACATAGTAGGCCCATGGAATTTCATTATGCCTTCCCCAATAATTGGTTATTCAGTCTCACCTATTATGAGGCAACATCATCAATTATATTACAAAATATGTACCCATATCAAAATCAGACATTGATTAAGATATAACACCAAATGATTTACTCAGTACATCATCAGGGCCACTGGGAATATGTAGATGGCCTCCATTTTCATTCAGTTAATCATTACTTATTTACTAAGTTCACCCACTATATTTCAGGCACTGTCAATACATAGGCAAAGCAAACCAATCTCTGCTTTTAGGGTGCAGAAAGTCCTAACTATAATCAGTATCCAAAATATAGGTAATTCATAATAAAGAAATAAATTTTTACATCCCACTTTTGTACGAATGATGATCACTAATGATAATAAGCACTAATATTTACTAAGCTCTTGCTATAAGCCAAGACATTGCTCTAAAAGCACTTTGAAGACGCTCTCACTTAATCCTCACAACAGGTCTATGCCAAAACCCTACTATCACCCCCATTTCACAGAAGAAAAGTTCTGTGAGCTGGGATTTGAACTCAGGAAGCTGACTCTGGAATCCATGCTCTCAACAACAAGTCAGCCGAGCATTAGACCCGTGCCCTACCATCTATACTTGGTTTTCTCTATGTGTATCTTGCCTTTGCACATTACATTTAGCAATGAACCTCATTTTAAAATGGTTATTCCACAAGATCCACCCAGTTTCAAACTCTGCATCTTCAGTTTTATTAGGCCCCTAAGTAAACCAACAAGGTACTGAAACCTGCCCCCAGGCAGCACCAAAATGTGTCTTTCAAAAGGCTTCATGAAGCAAACATAAAGCACCAGGTGACTCACAGAGAGACCACACAAAGTCTGATCAATCTGCATTTATCTGAGCCATTGCACTCCCCTGGGGCCCCTGAGGGACCAGTATCTCTGCTCACACTCTACCAGATTAAGAGTCCTCACTTTTAAGTACCAACCCTTTTTTTTTTTTTTTAGAGTCTAGGAGACGGCACTGTTTTGAGTTTTTTGAAACTCCTATGAAACTGTAATTTCCTAGACACTTTCCTTTTCTAGAATAACCTCTTGCTTTCTCCAAGGACAGACTACTTAAGAGGAAAAAAGGAGCAACATACTGTACACATAGGGCTGTGCAAAAAAGGTGCTTAGGTGCTGGAGGGGACAATTCGGAAAGAGAGGGAAACAGAACGTAGTGAGCCTTTGAGTTAGCGGGCACATTTTATTTTATAAAGAGCATTCGAGCTTGGAAAGGATGCCCTGCAGAAGAAATGAGTCTGTTCTATTTTTCTAAGCTCCCTAAAGTGGAGTCTAGAACCCAAAGACAATTGTGTCGTCATGATTCAGTCATAAAACATACCCTAGTAATGAGTGTTTACTTAAAATGCAGTGAACGAGCATATATATACACTTTCGGTATATGAACTACCATGTTAGGTACTAGTATCTTACAAAATATTTGCTTTTCTTCCAACAGTTAGTGTTTGTGTTTATTATATATAAACACGGATGTACTATATAAAATACAGGGTCGAGCGCAAATAATGCCTTTTTTATTACACAATCTTTTATTACAAAATCGTAAGCATGTAATTCTATAACATAACATCACACTCAAGCACACTATATGACATTTCAGATGAAATGTTCAAATTAAAACTATAAATGATTACACCCATATTATTACCCTACCAACCACACTCAAGCAGGCTTTACTTTTGCTGGACCCTGTATACATAATATACACTAATTGTGCTATTAGAAGTGAAACATACAATGTAATCACAATTGTTTTAAATACCAATGGGATGCTTCACTGAAAAGATGAAACCAAAAGAAATAACAATCTGAATGATCGCCTATTTTATTTTACTCGCTAATTTATATAGTGGTCACTACCTGAAACTCTGAAGTGTGATCATAAAGTAGAGGTTCCTATTTAGTAGGAGTTCACAACTGGCTCTTAGGAATTCCAAAAGAATTCCTAAATATTATTAATGTTAATATTTTGAGACACTGCAGCATGCTCAAATAAGTACAGAGACAAAGGCAGTATTTTGAAGGATAGCACGGGTCTGACTTCTAGAATGCTTTTTTAAAAACTCAATCTTACTGCTTTAGAGTCACAGCAACAACACATTCTTTGCGGCACATTTGATTCAAAGTGTCTATTCTTTTCAACCCATTAAGGGCCATCACGACACTGTCACCCTTGCTTTAAAATTCAAAGGCCTTCAATACTAACAGAGAAAAGTGAACATATACTCTCAACATGTCAGAAAATGCTAATCTGGTTCACACCACGTGTCAAGCACCGCAATTAGTTCCGTAGAGACACCCACAGAAAGGAACGCCAGGACACCAAGCGGAGGAGCAGGGAGCGGAGGGGCCCCACAGGCCTCCTGGGGGGCTACAGGCAGCGGGGCGGACTGCGCGTGCTCAGCGTAAACCCCGACCTCCCCACAGGCCCACGCCGGTCCCGGCACTCAGTATGCGAGGGGCTATGGATGGAAGTAATCTAAATGTCAGCAGTGAGGAAACGGTTTATTGGGAACATTTTTAAACATATAAAATCTGAGAGAACAGAATAATGAACCCTCATGTAGCCACCTTTAACAATTATTAGCTTATGGGCAATTCTGTTTCTTTTTCTTAAATCGCCACCACAATTATTTTGGAGAAAAGTCCACACTCAATATTATTTACATTATATTATATTATATTATATTATATTGTCATATACTATACTATTATATAAAGTAGTATATTAGTATAGCTCTAAAAAGGAAGGACTCTTTAAAAATATAATCATAAAATTTGGGTAAATTTTAACATTTATTATAAATGCAGATGCATGCATAAAATATTTTCTGAAAGAAAACACTATGAAAAAATGGTGGTGGTCATCACTGGGAAAAGGGGCTGGAGTGATGAGCAGAGGAGAATTTACTGTTCATTAAATAACTTTCAGTAAAATTTACAATTTAACTACAACAGAAAGCATCATGTCTGGAAGAGCAGGACATGGTGGGAGGGAGATGCGTGAAAACAGAAGGTAAAGTTTGGATGTGAGATACTCAAGTTATTTATGTACATTCAGGTACTAACAGGTAACAGTGTCCAACAGCTATAGGATAAGAATTCTTTCAAAGGGTAAAAAGTAATAGAGTTGTGAACTCAGAATCATTACTAAACATAATTATGATTCCAGTAATGTGCAGGTCTAGACATTTACAAGATGAAATAGACTGGGCTCGACCTCCCTACTGCCATACCCAGCTACAGCAGGCTAATGAAATCCATCATTTAAAGTACTGCGATTTTAAAGGGCATTTCAAAAACATTTCTTTTTTTTTTAAACTTTGCCCATCTCTTTTCCTTATCTGTAGTCCTTGTAGTTTCTCTGCTTTATAAGTTGGGAGAACGTTATTTCCTTCCCCGGTGGTTCTACTTGTATCACACTCGCAGAGCCCTGGGACCCACCACTATGGAAGCTGTGAGGTTATGTTACAGAAAGAAGCCTTCGAGAATGCTTGTTTACCCCAAATTCAGTTGTGACAATGTTCTCCACATCTTTTAAATTTATGAACAGTATAATGGGGGGCGGGGGTGTCTATGAGAAACAGATTAAAAGTAGCTAACTTTTAGGACCCGGTTCATTTTTGTCAAAATTTTGACTCCTCTGACAAATCCAAAGACGTTACAGATGTACACAAAAGTCAATTAGACTAGCTAAAATCTTAAACTTCTGAATATATTTGAGAAGAAACACCTCTTTCTCATTTTCAAATATCACTTGAACAAGGCTAATACAATGTTCCCAGTAAAGGTCAAAAGGGACATGTCTAATAAACAGACTTTTAACCTTTCATTAGCTTAAGCTCTAATAAATAAATAAGTTCTTAATAAATAAGTTCTGCTGAGAACTTTAAAACACTCTGGTTCTCTGAACCAGATCGTCACTTATATCCTGTCCCCAGCAACTGTATTTCTTTTACTATTTTGCTGAACAAAACCTAATATTTCTTGATAGTATATAGTAACAGTTCACCTAAACACTGGCAATATAGTTTCTAAAGAGATGATGTTTTACTGTACTTACCACCAAGGACCTATTTCTTTTACAAAAAGGCTTCCCAGAAAAAAACAACTTAATGTAGGAACCAAAATGAAACTGTTAAATGATCTAATAATATTTTCCACACAAGCCGCCCAATTTTACCCCAAAAGGATCATGTTCTTCTCTGCTACAGATGGATTTTTTGGGTCAGGCTAGAGATTAATTCCATCAATAATGGAAAACAGCAAAAGAAAGTGCCGCCTTAGGACATCTTTCCCAGGGGTACCTGTTTCGTCCGGGGAGCTGGGTGAGGCGCTGTCGTGGGACAGTGTGGTCCAGCTGGACTCCTCGTCGCTGGGTGCTAGGTTCTGGATCCTGTGTAACGCACAGTCCGTTTTGGCCCCCGTTTTAGGGTGATCCTTCTTGGTCTCCGGGCTGGATGATACTGTGGCTACCTGGCCGTCTTCAGGGCTGAACTGGGGTTTGTTTGGTATCTGCGGCAGCACGTCGCCATTCCCAATGATGGCGGAGGCCTGGCCCTGGCCCGGCAGGGCCTTCTCTTCTGCAACCCCGTGGTGGCTGCCCAAGTCCTGCTCTAGTTCTCTGGTTGAGGTTTCCAGGTCTGCATAGTAATTTAGGAAGCTCTTGGTTCGCCGGGGTTGGCAGGGTAAAATTTCACAGCCCGAGGAATCCTGTGGGTGGGGCTCTTTACCTTCTAACTTCTCAGAAGTTATGTTGATGACCGCAGTGGGACTGACGTTTCTGTTGGGGTCCTGCTGTCCCTGCTCTGCGGCCTTCCGGAGCTGGTTCTCCCCATTCTTCACCAGCTTGATGTTGGCGGAGCCGTTTCCCAGCAGGGGCTGTGCGGCGGGGTCCGAGAGGCCCATGGCTGCCTGGATGTTAGTCAGTGCATATTTTTTCCTGCATTTGGGGGGTGTGCTGTTCTTGGCTTCTGTGTGTTTGATTTCAGCGTTCAACAGTTCATTGTGGGAAGAACGGAGGTTAAGGGTATTTGGTGGTGTGGCTGGGCTGTTCCGATTCGTGACATCCGTGGTTCCGCTGCTGGCCATAAACACCGCCAAAGTGTCTACACCTGCGTCAGCTGGCACAAAAAGGAGACTGGGCATTAGACGCCTGACATGATTAAACCACTTAGCATACAGAGTGACTAAACATTTTTAAACAGAAATCTGAGAGAATTAATGCTTCTGTTACATATGTTCTTGTAAAATTGACCCATTTTCCTCTTTATTTTCACCATTTGCTTCTGTATTAAATAGGAGCAAATAAAGGGCTTAATGTAGATACCCAAAAGCCAAGTTATAGAAAAGCTAAAACATCTGAGGATCCAAGTTTTACCTACAATTAAAAAGTATCTCTCGCTTTTAAATTTTTAAAAAAGCATTTTCTTCTGGTGGCTTCATTTTTCTGAACCTTGAAAATCATTCCCTTTCTAAACTTTTGCCTCATTTCTATTCTGTTCTTCCCTCAGGCAACAAAAAGGTTGCTCAAAAATCCTTCTGGGCTCCAGCTTTCTTAATTAACCTGAAAGGTCACTATTCAATGATGCACCATACGTCCAAGGTAATTTTTCACAACCGTGTTTAGGAATTGTGCTCTGAATGCCTAGAAAAATCACACCTCCATTAGAGTGTTTTGCTAATGTCTTTGTAAACATTTCTGACTTGGGCTTAGTGTTTGTGCTAAACAGAAATTTTGGAGAAATGCCTTAAATGCTTAAGAGCGCGCACACACACACACGCAAAAACTATTACTAATAATGTAGCACTGCGCCCGTGACTAGAGACGTGTCAGGGCTCCAAAGGAGTCTGAATATGTTCCACCGAATTAAAATACAGACTCAGCTGTTTGCAGTCACCAGGTGCCCTTGCGGAACTCCTAAGAAACTATCTGACAGTTGCATTTATCTCAAATATTGTTCACACCATCAGTGATTTATTCCATGTGTCTCTTGCTAGGAAGAAAGAACAGTTTCTCAGGCTAAGCGGGAATAAAATTCATCAGCAAGAATTCCTGAGGTTTCACATTTCTCAGCCTGTGAGGAATGACTTTTTTCTTATCTGATCCTTTGCCCTCCACAGAGGCCTCAGTGAGTTCTACACCAGCAGTGGGTGAGCCAAAGAACAGCTCCTTGCATTCCTAAAATTGCACTGTGACAACTCCCTCATCCTCCCCCAGGCAAAACAGGGACCTCCTCAGGGAGGAAGGCAAGAAAGTTCCATTCAGGAGCTTAGAGATATCTCTCTTATCAAATACGCAGGATAGGCTATTTTAGAAAAGAATCCTCTACTCATCCTAGAGTCTGTATGTTTCTAGGAAACAAGGCATCATCTGGACAGTCTAGGAAATGTCCATTTTTATAACAGAATAACCATATGGCCCACAGAGATAGTTAAGAGCTGTAATCCAAAGTGGTTAGAGCTTGGGTCCCATACTTCAGGATTATTATTTATAAGAATTCCTGCTTGCCCTGACTGGTGTGATTCAGTGGGTTAGGCGTCGTCCTACAAACAGAAGTGTCACCAATTAAATTCCCAGTCAGGGCACATGCCTGGGTTGCGGGTCAGGTCCCAGATGGGGATGTGTGAGAGGCAACCAACTGATGTTTCTCCCCTCTCTTTCTCTCTCCCTTCCCCTCTCTCTAAAATTAAATAAATAAAACCTAAAAAAAAAAAAAAATTTCCTGCTTACCCAGCAGCCCACCTCAGCACTTGGGCTTCATTTTACAGGAACAGAGGATCTAGTGTATTTCTCTCTTTCAAACAATACTCTGAGACTAAATTAAAAAATTTTAATAGAGTTTTGGTTACTACTACCATTTTATGGAAAACACATGCTTCATTTATAATTCACCCTTACTCAAGTGCAGTATTTGTTACGACAAGAGCCCATCTTGAACCCACATGAAGTTTCCCTGAGACACATATTCATAACAGGTACACAAGGGAAAATTACACTTAGACTCTTGGGTATTCAGTGTGATGTTATTATGAGAAAGCTGGAAATCTAGTGGCTTTTTAAAAGGCCTGGCAAAAAATCTCTGTGAGGCTACTTTATGATATTAGGTCCTACATTCTAGCAATGTTATTAGGGAGAAATTTTTATTTACTTTGCTTATAACCATAAACACTTTCAGAAAGAACACCATCCACATTTCTGGGTGATTTAATATTTAAAGAGCTTTCATATCCTGGATGTGACAGATAAAAACTTTCAGCGACGTTCTCATTAGCCTCTTGGATCCCGTGGTCCTTCCTGCGCCCTTCCTTTGTAGCTCCGGTGCTTGCTAGAAATCACGGGGGGAAATTTGGGGGGGTTAGGTTAGAACAACAGGACCATCCTATACCAGACAGCTCTGTATATGCTATTTCTATAGATCAAAGCCTGAGCACAATTACAGTGTCTCTTAGATATTAAATGATGGTATGATCTGAAATCAAAATAAAGGTTCAGATCTAGAACTAAGGCAGCAAAGGTAATCTTATGGAGTTACAGTTGCCACCACGAATTAATATATCAGCTAGGCCGTCATTTTGGCTCAAAAGGATCATGAAGTAGGTAGAGGTTAGCAAAATCCTAGAAAGACAAGGCTGAGGGAGAAAGGCCCCTGAAAGTGAGAGGCAATGCCCCTCAGCATAAGAGCCCAGAACTCAGGGTCAGAGAGACAGGTTCAAACCCTGTTCGTGATTCTTACCGACTGAGTGATCTAGGACACCAGAAGTTCAGTTTCCTCGTCTGAGGGGAAAACAGAAACACAAAAGTGGGACAGGCCAAGACAGAAGAATCCGGGTGATGGGAGGAGAGGGGGAACTACAGCAGATGTGGACGAGTCACCCTTGCCCATGATAAGGGGGTACTTCTTCATGCGAGAAAGGCGGCGGGGAAGTAGAAGGTGGGGACAGGCACGTATGTCATTGCAATGACATGAAACCAAGGAAAAGTAAAACTGATAGCCTCAATTTTCTCATGAAGATAAAGACTTCCCCTGTGGGTAGGTAGTCGTGGGAAGTGTGAGGAGATAGACAAAATTTAGAAATAGTCACAAGGAAAAAACACAGGGTTAGTGACATTTAAAATTTTTTTTGAACTTTGATGGCATAAAAATAGACACATAGATCAATGGAACAGAATATAGGGCCCAGAAATAAACCCATGCATATGTGGTCAATTAATTTATCACAAAAGAGCCAACAATATACAATGGGGAAAGGACAGCCTCTTCAATAAACGGTGTGGGGATAAATGGACGGCCACAGGCAAAAAAGTGAAACTGGACCACCTTCTTACACTATATACAAAAATTAACTCAAAACAGATTAAAGACTTGAAAGTAAGATTTGAATCCATCAAACTCCTCAAGGAAAATATAAGGGGTAAGCTTCTTAACACATCTTGGCAATGATTTTTTTTGGATTTGACACCAAACACAAAGGCAACAAAAACCAAATAAATAAGTGGGACTACATCAAACGAAAAAGGTTTTGCTCAACAAAGGAAACCATCAACAAAGTGAAAAGGAAAACTATGGAGTGGGCGGGAAAAAGGAAAGACAGAGCCTCAGAACAGGGTGTGACTAAGGTGTTGGGCACAACCCCAAGGGCCCGTCTTCAGCAGAGAAGTGGCTCTGCTCCTGGGTTTCTGGTAGGTGCAGAGGGCCCATGATTTTGCCATCACCTCCACAACTATTCATCACGCTGTTTTGAGTGTTACCTATGAAAACCCAGCATCGATTTAAGAGGACTGATTCCTATTCCAGAGCTGGGTATAAGTTCAGAGTTAAGAGTGTGACGGGAACTAGTATGACTGCTGCCGCTGCTCTCCTGCACGACGAGGAAACATCTGTTGTAGCCTGGCATGTATTTCCTCCTTTTCAGGGAAAAGCCCCAAAATTTTCCTTGAGGAATCAGCCTTCCTCCCCACTTATTCAAGAGATTTTTTTCCTCTGTACTACCATGCGGCAGATACAGTTCTCACTGCCGAGGATACAGCAGTGAACAACACTGACAAAACAGAAATACATTCTCTCATGGAGCTGACATTCTAGGGATTCAGCCCCCTGTGTTTCACACAGAGATGACACTACCCCTCACTTCATGAAGCACATGGTCCAGACCCAGCCAATCAGAGCAGCAAATTCCCATGGCTATGGTGACTGGTTCAAGGAAAAGCAGGTGACTCACACAGAGGCACACCTAAGGCTTTTGCCAGAATGATCAGAAGAAGAGTATTCTCTTTTCTCTTCTTTTGAACTAGGAGATACAAGCTTCAAGGAGTCACCTGCACCTTGCATAAGCAAGAACCTAACAAGTGGGCACGTAGAGTCAAGAGACAAGAGGGAAAGGGGGCAAGTTGCAATGACATGGTTGAAATCCCTGAAAACTGGTAAATTTTTTTTTTCTTAAACCACTTATAGATGTTTTTCTCCTTTTAGCAACTAAAGGAGCCTTAGTTAATAAACAGTTGTTTTTTTGTTTTTGTTTGTTTGTTTGTTTTACAAAGCCTAAACAAAATTAGGTAAGCCAGGGTCATTTTAATTTCATGGCCAACAAAGCTTTCCTCAAACCCAGAGTCACAAAGATCCCAGCACTGAGCTATAACTGCTAACACAGACAACATCCTAACACGGTCCCGTGCTGGAGCCTGTAGTTAAACCTGCTTCTTTCTCTCTTCTGAGTCCTCTAGTCCTCTGTCAAGGAAAAAAAAAATTGTCAGTAATGACAGGAAACTCCTCTCTTCAATAACCTGCTGCTCTTTTTCTGGTCCTGTGACATGCTTATAAAACTGGAAGCTGACAAATGGGCCCAGGGTTGACAAATGGGCCCAGGGAAGCCCAGTGTTTGTCCCACTCTTACATGAGACTTCACATTTTCTTCATTTTTATTTTTCTGCTATACAATTTTACTTCCACTGAGGAGTTAACAGCAAAACGTCTACCCTGAGGAATGTTGCTGTTTGAACTAGGCCTCAAAGTATTAAGGAAATGAAATAAACCCAAATTTTTTTTTTCTTTTAGGAAGGCAAAATAAAGCTGGTTTCCGGAAATTACTCATGAAAGTAAACTCTCAATGTGACAAAAATGATAAGAACTTCTCTATGAACAAAAGAGGCAAAGGTTATTAGGAGGTAGCTTGGGTCACTGGGTGGGAGAGATCACAGCATTAGTACCTTGGAAGTTTCTAATCCAGGAAAGCAACTTCACACAGCTGGTTCACAGGGCAACTTCTTCAGGTTCTTTGAAATACAGGGGCAATTTCAATCTCTAACCCACCCAAGGGTTTCCCATTCTCCAGCCACCTTAACTGCCGGAGGGCTTAGTCTGTTCAACAGCCCAAGTGGAACCGAGGAGCATCAAGAAGGAGGTACCAGCTGCTCTTTTAAGAAACACAGTCAGACAGGGTAGTGAGACGGTTAACTTTTTAAACACACTCCCAATAGCTAACGTAGGGGCTCATAAGAAAGTATTAGGGATGAGGAGAGAGGTTCAGGGGAGGCTCCCCCACAAAAATCAGAACAACAATACAAAAAAAGCTGAGCTGGGTGGGTCCTGAGAGGTAGGCAGGAGTCCACCAGATGACAAGGAAGAGAAAGGCACTCCAGAGGGGGGAAACGTGGCTTTCCGGCATCACACCTGGGAGATGGGAAGACTGATTATTTGGGAAAAACAAGTCGGAATATGTGTATTCAAATAAGAATTAAGACATTAGAAGTAGTCACCTTAGGATAGGACATGCTTATCCCAAGGATATTTTTTCTGCTCCATTTCTAAGCTGTCTTCATCATTTAGAAGGGCCTCTGTGTCTTCTGAAGATGAATGTATTTTTTTAGACATAGCTCTGGACTTTTATAGCCAACTCTGATGATTCTAGTGATGATAAAGCCTGGGAATACCGATTTAGATGGAAAAAAGTCCGTAAGCTACAATGTAATAATGACACAGGTTTTCTTGAATAAGCTGGTCTCCAGTCAATTTCAAAAGGGAAAAAAATTAAACGATGACAGAAGCCTTAAAATAGGGCAATTACTTGACTATGTCATAGCTCTGACCTATTCAGAAGAGACTTCTAGATTGAATCTTGCAAGTTCAAAAATTTTTCAAGCAGATAATGGCATAGATTCTGTATGTTTGTTTTTTTAAAGGCGCTCTGTAGTCACAGCTCCTATGAGCTGGAAAATGGCATTTGGGCATACCTGATCCCTTGTATTGGTCCGGCTCTCTCTTACTAGCTGCCGTTTCAATTTTCAAATAAAATGTCTGGAATATAACAGTCCATTGAAATAAGAATACTATTTTCTCGGCAAAACGTGTTACACCCTATACTAATGCACAATAGTGGTAGCTCTTTATTAAAAAATCATGCCGGATAACAGTTTCATTATTTTTTATGTAACTATTAAGGAATAAGGCAATTTGAGTACCAACAGAAAGAACGACTATATCAACATAACAAAATACAATGGCCAGAAAAAACTTTCTGCAAGTTATTTGATTCATTCACCCCCATTTAGAGAGAAACACATCATTTTATATATTTGCCAGCTTTGTTCCTAAGATGTTTCTATACTGAGTCTATCTTGCAATGTAATAAAAAAACGGTTAATGCTAAAGAATTCCGAAAAGGGTTTATACTCAACACTTAAAATGTATTTTTAAAAGGACATACACATTTGCCTTGGTTTTCCAAAATTAACATACCTATTCAAACATGTACTTGTGAAGAAAACCTACTGCCCCCGAATTTTCCCAGCATGAATTAGGTATCCTCTAAGAAGCACCTCTAAGTCCCTAATTTTCCTCTGTGAACGTAGGTTCATCATACTGGTTTTGGCTGACTTTTACAAATATGATATCCCTACACTCATATACCTCTACGGAGCTTAGTGTTTATTTTATTGCTTTATTTTAGTTGTCTGTTGAAATGTAACATGCAGTGTTATATAAAGTAAAAAAGAGCTTGGGCATACTTAATGAGTTTAATTTAAAAGTCAGGGACATTACTATCTATTTGTCCATGGTTAAAATCTGTTTCTTTAAAACTCAGAATTTTCTGCTGGTATGTGTCCTAACAAATACGGAACGCACCCAGATGTATCTGCCACTTGCAGTCCTAGAGTATGTTTAATTCCAAATGGCACTGCCATTACCTTTTCCTTATTACATTACTGTAAAACTAAGAATTAAATCCCACACCATCTTGTGTGTAGACCAGCATCCATCATGTCACAAAGAAAGGAATAACCATAAAATTAAGGTGATTTTTCCTAGGGCCTGAAATTAATCAGCAATGAATCCAAGGAGAACAGTGACTTGGGGAGCTCTATTCTAAGCAAACCCCACAATGGCTAGGATGCTGTTTACAGAGACTCACCACCACCACCTTCTTTGTTCATATTTAACAATTTACCGGCTATAATGGGCAATGCCAGATGGCAAAATCTGATAGTTTTGTATTTCCCATTAGAGTCAACTAAAATATTCTCCCATCAGATATTAGTACAGTCATGCAATTATTACATGAATACAATTAAGTCCAATTGATTCTTCTTATTTTAAAGATTCATTTTTCTATTACATTAGTGAAAAACAATGAAAACCCACAACACGTTATTTTAGCAAATCATAAGCTTAACATCAAAACAATCATCTATCATATATATTTGTTAAAGTTTTAATATTGAACTGCTTCTCTGCATTGAAACATGTGAAAGTGTATCTGACCTGGAAGTACTTCTGACATGGATCACTGGACGTCAGCAATGGTGCAGGAAATGGGTTATAATTTGAAATCTGAAAAGAGGGATCATTTGAGAAATTAAAACCCCAAATAACAAAGCATACATATAAGGAAAAAAGCATATCATTGAAAATCCTTTCAAAAGATGTTTTAAAATGCTAAATCAAATTTGACAGATAATGTCCAAATTTTTGTTTGTTTATAGTTGGTTATACCACTTTTGACTAAAATTTGAATTCCTGTTTATCCACATTTTCCCACAAACATTTGAGATTTTTTTCCTCCATTCTAGGTTTAAGTATATCTATACATCCTACCTATTTATTATCTATCTAAGGTTTCTAATGCTTTTTCTCATTAAAAATACACAATTCAGAAACCAATAAGGAAAAAACTGGTATATTTCACAATATAAAAATTTAAACCTTCTGGTTAGGAAAAAAAAAAGGCTATAAACACAGAAAAGACAAAAAACAAACAGAAAAAAAACACTAAAAATGACACAAAAGAGCTAATTTCCTTTGCACGGAAAGAATTCCTTGAAATTAGTAAGAAAAGTATGAGTAAGCCTGTAGGAAAGTGAGCAAAGGACAGGGACAAGTCCCAGGAGAAACACGAATGTCCAATAGACATATAAACAACTAACCCCACTTGAAACCAAAGAAAATGTGAAATTAAATAATGACTTACTGGTTCTCCTATATCAGACTGCAAAGATTAAGAGGCTTGATAACATATAACCTAAGGCAAGGGCACTGGAAATAGAAGTTGTTAAACCTTGCTGGTGGGCGTAAAAAGTGGCAAAACTCTTTAAAGGGTCATTTAGAAATATCTGAGCAAAGTAGAAATGTATGAGCCCATTGCTCAGCAATTTCATTTCTAAGAATTTATTTTATAGATAAACTCACAGTGACTACATTGTTCTAAAAGCAAAGATCAGGAACAACCTACCTGTTCTTCAGCAGACAGCTGGCTCATTACATTATGATACATCTACACAACAGAGTACTGTGCTGCTATTAGGAAAAATGAAGCGGATCTACGTGAGCTGATGTGAAAAGGGCTTTTAAGATCTATCACTGAGAGGTGAATGACATGCATGGCATAGCGTGACTGAATTTGAGTAAAATCTTTAAAAGCATATACATGTACATACACACGGATCCATACACATGTGCACATGCATACACTCTTGCATTTCTACAGACGATTTCTTAAAGGAGTGCTAGAGAACTACCATATTTTGCTGTGTATAATGTACTCCTGCGTATAATGCGCACTCATAGTTTTAGCCCAAATTTTCAGGAAAAAAATCTTTCATTTTAACTTTTTTATTCAATTTTTTATTCATTTATATTTAGCTACTTGTTTTTTGTATTATAAAGGAATTTTAGCATTTATTTTTTAAATACTGTGGTACAAGAAGTTTTATGTAACAAATAATTACAAAACGCAAAAACAGATACAAGGTATTTCAGGTACTACCCCTGTATAACGCGCATCCTTATTTTCCCCTCAAATTTGGGCAAAAAAATGCACACTAAACACAGCAAAATATGGTAAACACAGTGGTAAACTGCCAGTTCACCCAATTAGATTCATAATAAGGAAAACTGAAAACAGATCTTGTTTTCAATGAGCTGCTATCAGAAATGTCACTTAGAATGGTAATCTGTTTTATTAATTCAAATGCGGATACTGCAGTGATTCCATTTATATCAAGTACAAAAACAGGAAAAACTTATCTATGTCAGGATAATGATTTACCCCAAAGGGCAAGAAAGCTGAGAATGCAGGAGGGCAGCCTCCAGGATGTTGCGATGGTAATGTCCTGTTTCTTGATCTGTATATGAAAATGTATCAAGCGGTACCCTTATGTCCACATTTCCGTATGTTTATTTCAGTTCCATGAAATGTTGAAAGAAAAAGTAAATGCTAGAGGTTTACTAGAGTATTATTCAAATGGAGAAACTTTAGATAGGGGTGGGCAAAGTAGGTTACAGTTGTGAGTACGTGGAACCGAGTTTATACTCTCGTATTATTATTTAATAATCATTGTATTATTTATTTGCATTATACCTGTAAGCCTACTTTTGCCCATCCCTGTATTTGCAAACACGAAATTCTAAGCTAACCTTTCCAAACTAGTAACCTTTAAAGGGGATTACCTCTAACTTTGGGATTCAGATAATGAGCTGGCAAGCTTGGTTTACTGACTCACAATGCATTTTTAATCATATTTTCGCAGCTCGTGGGTAAGGCTCATTACTTTTCTATAATTAAAAGGGTGGGTTTCTTTTTAATGTCCCGGAAGAGCAGAGATGTTCCCTCTGTTGCCTTTGCTTCTGCCCGGTGCCTTTCTCAGCTCCTTAGAAGTATTGCGCAATTTAATTTTCCTTTCTTCTAGTTTTTGGCTTCAGTGCACCTTAAGTTATTAGCAGAGACAGATGTGAGGTGATAGGTATTTCAAGAAAATTAAGACCAATGAAGGAGAAGAAAGCTAAGAAAAGGCATACTTATAGGAGTATTCGGAAAACACTTGAACAAAACTGAAAAATCTGCATACTTTTCAATATGCATAATCCTTAAAATATTCCCTTTTTCCCCCAATACAAAACAAACTCCAATTTCTACCAAGAACTGGACAATCTGCTAATCATGTCATATTTTAAGTGGCCCCGTGGTGTTATTATCTGACCAATATTTATTCCATACTCGCCATGGGCAAGGAATACTTTAATGAACAAAACTACCTCCCCCAACCTTGTGGAGTTTCTAGTCTAGTCTGGGAGATGGCTATTCATCACCAAATTACTCAAATCAGGGTAAAAGTCTATGTGTTTGGGAAGAAAATAACTCAGTTCTATGAAAAAAACCTAAAGGAGCATGCACACTTCCCTGAGAAAGCAAAATTTAAGTAAACTTGAGGACTAAGTAGGGTTTAGCTAGGTAAACACTTATTAAACCCCTACTATGTGCAAGGCACTCCCTGGCCCTGCGAATGGAGTACAAACGGGCACAGCTACTTTTCCCTAGGCACTGGTGTCCGGGATGAATAAATCTAATTCAGTAAAGCAGTTCCCAAGGACTTTGTGGGATGAACTGATTCTAATTTATTAATAACCTGAGAAAATATAAAAGCCCGTGGGTATGGTATTAAGAACAATCTATAGCTGTGCTGCCTGATATGGAAGCCACTAGGACCAACAGGGAGCTCCGAACACTTAGGTGACTAATGCAATGGAGGAACTGAATTTTAAATTTTATTTAATTATAATTAACTTAAATTTATAAACTAATACTTGGGAAACATTTAAGTCAGTTTGGAACTTCCGGGGTAGTGAATCTACTTTTCAACTACAAATTTTATGAAATCGAGATACAGATCAAGTATTTCCAATGAACATTCTGCATCTGGGTTCACTGCTACGACTATAAACCACATGCTGATTTTGGAGACTTTGCATTAAAAAAAGCAAAGTATCTCATTAATAATTTTAAAAGGTTGTTTATATGTTGAAGTAATATTTTGGATACAATGAGTTACATAAACCATTGTTAAAATTACTTTCATCCATTTCTTTTAAGTGGATACTAGGAAATTTCAAATTACAGAGGTGGCTCCTGTTATATCTCATTTGGAGAAGTGCTGATCTAGATAATAGAGACAGGTTCTGAAACTTTATCCTCATCAAAATATTGTCTACCTTTCCCATAAAAGCAAAGACAGGCAGAAATGCTAGCTCAGCTGAAAAACAGCTAGAGAAGGTTTGTCAGCATGCAGAGCAAGTGCCTTGGCTTCCTGAAAAATCACATACTGAGTTCAAAGACCCAGGAAGCACATAGACCACTACTAGCTCCACATTAAGACTACAGTTGCAAGATTAAAACAGGTTAAAACTATGTAATTGAAGCAATTTAGCGATAACGGTTTTCCCTTCCAGCAATGTTTTTGTGTCCTATTAATGAAAACCCACAATGCTTATTATATACCTTGTGATACTACTATTGGAACTCAATAAAAGTCCAACAGGACCACAGAGCAGTGGCTCCCAAGCAGAAATCATGAAAAAACTGTTCAACAAAGGAGTGAATACATAAATTCAATGCCCACTTGTATTTCATTTCAGTATAAGATGCTATCTACATTTTTCCCAATTAGACATCCATATAGAAATTTGAAATTATATACATATAATTTTATGCAACTTATTATATGATAGTCCAGTCCTCAATGTCTTTATCTTTGTCAATATAATATGACCCTGACCAAGAATGCCAAAGTATATTATCTCACTATAATCATGCCCATGTGTTCCACTTGTATGGCTGATTATTCTTTTTATTTGAGACATTGTGTTTGTAATTTGAATACAAAGACTTTTTTCCTTATTTTTATTGTGCATTTTGCCTTTTTTTCCGTATGTAATCACACACTGAGCCCATCAGGTTTCAGGCAGAAAACAGGTAACACCATCAAACTGAATAATCTGAGGAGGGTTTAATTAAGGGACTATTCAAACAAACAAACAAAAACAGGTTGGCAAGGTAGAAAAACTAGAAGGGACAATTCAGACCCCAGAACTAGTGAGAGCAAGTTCCAATCGCCAGCCTGATGGAAGAGAAAGCTGTGTGCAGGACGCCACCCAGCACAGCCGCCATCTTCAATGGCGATTTCTGGCCAGCGCTCAACAACTGTGCAAAACAGCATCTTCTCCTGCTCTCACTGCCTGATCTTTTGGCTATAAGGAAGAGGATTTACTCCTTAGTAAGCGAAAGTTTGTGCAATTCTTTTTTTTCCAAGAAACAGATGAAAACTTACAAGCTGGATATTTAGATCCAGCTCAAGTATTACATACTTGATACAATTTTCTTTGAACTACCTAATTGTTTTAATCACTATTATCCCACTGCTAAAGTTTGTACATATTTCTTCAAATACATTGAATGCATGACATGAAATTTTTATTTTTATCTTTTACCCTAAAAGAGTTAGGTAAATTCCTTGAAGAAAGAACTGCCTTGTTTATTTCTATGTTTTTTTTTAATTGAGGTATAATGATATAAAATTAAATTAGTTTCAGGTGTACAATATAATGATTCAATATTTGCATTTACTGCAAAACAATCACAATAAGTCCAGTTAACATCTATTACCACACACAGTTACAAGTTTTT
>PVJD01016436.1:0-21023 GCA_004026545.1 Mormoops blainvillei
TCCCCCATGTTTGTGCTTTCCTATCTGATTCTCAGACGTCCTCTAGTCCCTCTCCCTTTCTTTCCCACTCTTCTGTGCTTTTCTACATGTTTTCCTTGACAGCAAATTAAAACATAAAAAAAGCACTGCCCTGGATTTGGTATTGACACCACCACAGATTCATTCTGTGACTGTAGGCAAGTGCCTGGTCTACACTGGGTCTTTGTTTCTCATTCTTAAGGTAATTCTACCCAACTCACAGAACTGTGTAAAGTCTGAATGTCACAATGTGTATAAAGTTATTACTGCATGGCTTGAACATAGTAGAGGTTCCAGAAATGTGACTCCCTCCCCTTTCCCATAATCTCTTTTTCCCTCTTCCACTGGACTTTCTGATTTTCCTCTCTTTCTTCCCCTACAGGTTGGCTTCTTCAGACGTCAGTACAAAGAGATGATGGAGGAAGTAAATGGACAAGCTGCCCCAGAAAATGGGACATCAGGTCCCCAAGCTAGCCAATAAAAAGCCACCCCCTGCTCTCTTCTGGACCTGCTTTGCCCCGAGAGGTTTCCTGGCCCTTTTACTCTCACCCATGTCAGGCTTAAGAGGGGAAAACATGTTCCACCTGCGGAAGACTGGGATCAGGCTGCTTTCCTTTCTTTGGGAAGATGCAGTTTATTTGCGCAGCGTCTTGCCTGGGAGGGACCGTTTGTCTTCTCAAGGTTCCAACTGGAAACTCTAGGATAGAATCCTTGCCATGCACAGCCCCCGCCCCCTGCCCCCCAGGACACTTGACTTGAAATTTCTACCTGAAATATACATGAACAATACTCTCAGGCTCCATTCTCCCTTCCTCTACTAGCCACCAATGATCATTCTAAAATGCAGTGTTGAACAAACCACTCATCCTCACCCACCTTCAGTGGCTCCCCATTAATCACAGGATAACATTTGAACTGTTCAGTCCAGTTCCATTTCCAGAAGGTAGACTTTGAAGCACACAGCATGTGAGATGTTCTGTGGCTTTCTGTTACCCTTGTTTCTAGTAAAATACTGTCAGTATCAGCTCTTAGCTTTGTCTTGGGAATCTTAGTCCAGATTTCCCAAACGGAGTTGGGAATAAAATGCCTTCACATTAGAATTTGTAAACTTGGCTTCCATCATTGATTAGCATTGCTGGCCACAAGGGAAGAGTGGCTCCCTGCCCGCAAAGAGCCACTGTCCCAATGCCACTCTGTCTCATCCAGCTTCAGGATTTCCCAGAGATTAAAAGAGGCTAAGGCCACTTCAACTTTCTGAGGCTCTAAAGATAACAAATGAGTAAACGCCAGAACATGATTATAAAAATTGTGCATTTAAAATATTTGCATTAACAAATTAACGCATTGCACAAAAAGATGTATGTGCCTTAATTGGGAAACATGTTGAAGGTATAAAATTAATGCCTAGTGTGGCTGTGAGTCCTGGTAATGACGCCCATGGTGTTCCCTAATTATGGTAAACCCTGGTTGGCCCTGAGGCCTGGGGCCAGGACAAGACAGTTAAATAGATTAGGGGTTATAAACATCCCTTATTAGAGGTAACCTGACCTCTAAATCTACTCGCTTCATTCTCAGGGGTGTCACTGATGGGAAGTGATAGGGCTGCCGGAGAGGGGGATGGCAAGGAGAAGGGGCAGCCCTCAGTGGCTGCTCTTCCAGCTGGAAGTGTTATTGGAGTGAACCAATACACAGATGTTTCTTACAGATCCTGAGATGCCTTGACATTGTTTGCATATGATTAGTGATTGGAGAGCACTTTGAAGTCCTATATCACTGACATGCTGTCTCCAATAAGGCCATTCTTATCGTTGTGCCAACCATCTCGGCATAAAGCTGAAAGTAGTGCCTGGCACTGAGCTGGGAGTCAACACACCCCTGCCCTGGAGAGATCCCTCTGTTGCTACCACTGCAAAGGTGCTCAGGCCATGTGGATATTTTAATTAGAAAAAAAGGAAGGGGAAGCAGTTGATCATGTGATTCGAGGGAGTGGTAGAGAGTGGCGCTTTACGTCCACCCAGCAATATCTCCTATCCATCGTCTTAGGATCCAAACTCCTTTTGTACTTTGAAGCTCTGCAGTCTCTAGAAGAGCTGATTATCATACAATAGCCTCAAGTAGGGTTCCAGGCTAGATGTTAGGAGCGTCTGGCTTTAGAGTGTTATTCTCAAAATGTGTTCCATAAACCACTAATGGTTTTCTATCCTCTCCTAAGTGCTAAGTTTTAGAAAGGAAAAAAAAAAAAAAGGAACAAGAGCCCTGGCTAGGTGGCGAATGTGGTTGGAGCACCATCCTGTACACCAAAAAGTGGTGGGTTTGATCCCAGGTTGGAGCATGTACAGGAGGCAACTGACTAATGTTCCTCTCTCTTTCTGTCTCTCTTCCTCTTGCTCTAAAAAATCAATAAACTTATCCTCAGGTGAGGATTAAAAAAAAAAAAAGGAGCAAGAAACAGAGGGGTCCAAGACCCTGAACTCTCTTCCAACCAAGGACACACCAAACCTACAGCTACCTATGGATCATTTCCCCTGAAAAAGATCTGAAAAGTAGATGAACTGCTCCATGACAAAAGATAAAAGGGCCCCATCAAGATGGGTAGGAGAGGAAGAGACATGCTGTTGCCCCCAAAACCCCACTAGTGTGGTACCTCCAATAGAGAAGTGATGGGTTTACGCCCCTCATCAGACTCCCACCCTTAGGATCTACACTGAAGAAATGAGCCCCAAAATATCTGCCTTAGAAAACCAATGGGGCTATTATCCAAGAGGCCCAGAGAATTATAAGGAACTGAGATTCTCCTTTTGGAGGACTTACCTGTGGTCCCACTCTTCCCCAGGACTCAGCACAAAAGCAGAAGTTTGGAAAGCACTTCGGCTATACGTAAATGAGGCTCATTTGTTAAACTTAAATCATCTGCTGAACCAGGGGACAGCTGAAATTCTTCCGAGACAGAGGTGCTTGTGGATGCCAGTTGTTCGTACTCTCGGCCTGCCCTGCTCACACAGGCAGGTGAGCTGGGACAGGGCACCCTCTCACCGCCTTGCTCAGACAGAGGGGATGCGTGGTTGTGACACTTTCCCACTGCCTTGCTGAGACCAGAGAATGTGGGCTGCTGTAGCACTCCCCTGCTCCCTTGCCAACGCTGGTGGATGAGGGCAATTGCAGCACTTCCCCACTCCCTGGCTGGCACCTGAGAGCGCAAGTGAAACGACATTCTATGGCTCCCTCACTGAAGCTGGCAAGCGGGGGACAAGATACCCTAGCTGCATCACTAAAACCTGAGGGTGTGTACAGTCAAGGCATTTTTCTGCTATCTTTCTGGAGACTGCAAGTTTGCCCCACCCCCTGCACTCTCAAGCTGCTTTGCTAAAACCAGTGGGCACATGCAGTCCACACAGGAGGTGCCCCTTGGTCACCTGCCCCTGGTGGCTGATGCTCCTGGGCTCCACAGAATGGTAATAATCAGGAAGATGGTTCTTGGCAGGTTATCAAACAGCAGATTGAAACACACCTAGTCTCCCTGTGAAAAAGGTCTATTGACTTATTCTGGATCTTCAGACTGAGGGAAAGACTTCCTCTTTCCCACACATCTAGAGCCTGCAGAGGTGTTCCCAGGGAACATAAGTAGGGAGACACCATATCGCAGCCACCTTGGCCTTGCTACAGCTTGATGATACCTCCCAGAAAGGAGCTTATAGGCTCATCTGGAGCCCCAATTTTTGCAACTGTCACCCAGGAGATACCTCCAGATCTAGGAGACTAGCAGTGTTTCCAATTGAAGCCCCACAGAAGTGAGTTGCTGCCGGAGGGTCTAGCTTCCATTCAGTCTGGAACAAAGCACTAAATGAGATTCCTCCCCTTGGAATACTGACAAGTTTTGCTTGACACAAGATCTCAACAATGGGGACCTATTAAGAATAAATCAAGCTGCTTAGATAATCTCTGAAGTTTGGAGAGAGAACCAAGAGCTAGAACAAGATCGAATGATAAATTTCATCACCTACACAAGGCCACTTCAAGACAGAGAGGCAGCTGTTTCACCTAACACATAGAAACAATCTTGGATGTCCACACCAAAACATAATATAAGTAAAATGTCAAAAGTTAAAGATAGAGAATCATAAAAGCTTTAAGAGAAAAACAACTTGTTACATGCAAGGGAAACCCTATAATGCTATCAGCAGATTTTTCAGCCAAAAAAGTTTTTTATCCTCACCTGAGGACATTTTTTCATTGCTCTTTTAGAGAGAAGGGAAGGGAGAGAGAGAGAGAGAGAGAGAGAGAGAGAAACATCAATTGGTTACCTTCTCATATGAACCCTGACCAGGGTTTGTACCCCTACTGGGAATCAAACCCATGACCCTTTGATCTACAGGACAATGCTCCAACCAACTGAGCCACACTGGCCAGGGCTCAGCAAAAAATTTGAAGGTCAGAGGGAGTGGCATTACATACTCAAAGTATAGAAAGGAGAAAACTTCCATCACTACTCTACCTAGACAAATTGCAATTCAGAATTGAAGGAGACATAGAGTTTTCCAGACAAGCAAAAGCTAAAGGAGTTAATCACCACTAAACCAACCATACAAGAAATGTTAAAGGGACTTATTTAAGCCCCCCCCCCAAAAAAGGCACCAATTAATTACAAAGAAAACATACAAAAGTGAATTCTCTGTGGTAAAGGTAATATGTAGTAAAAGTAGTGAAATAATCCCTTATAAAGCTAGTATAAAGGTTGTAAGACAAAAGTAGTAAAATTAACTAAATCTATAATAACCAGTTAAGGGATTCATAAAGAGATGTAAAATGGGACATCAAAAACATAAAACGTGAAGAGGGAGAGTAAAAATAGAGAGCTTTGAAATGTGTTCAAATTTAAATTGCTGTCAACTTAAAATAAAATAGCCTAAGTGTCCATCAATAGGTAAATAGATAAAGAAAATGTAATATACACACACACACAATTGAATATTACTCAGCTATGAAAAAGAACAAAATCTTGCCATTTGTGACAGCATGGATAGACCTGGAGGGCAGCATGCTAAATGAAATACATCAGTCACAGAAAGATAAATACTGCACGATTTCACTTATATTGAAATCTAAAAAACAAGGCAAACAAAACAAAACTGACTCAAAGTGAACAGATTGGTGGTTGCCAGAGGTGGGGGTTGGGGGGCAAACTGGATGATGGGAATTAAGACGTACAAACTTCCAGATATAAAGTAAAGAAGTCATGGGGAAGTAATATACGGCATGGGGAATATGGTCATTGTACAAAGTATTAACTTTGTATGGTCACAAATAGTAACTAGGATGATTGTGGTGATCTTTTGCAACGTATACAAATGTTGAATCACTGTTATACACCTGAAACTAATATACTATTGTATGCCATTACACTTTAATAAAAAAAGAGCAAGAAACAGTTTTAACTCCATACATCTCACCCATTTGAAACTGGTGACTTCCACAGAAATCCTGCTATATTTATATTTAATAATTGTGTTCTTAAAGGTTGTCCATGGATTCCAAGGACTGCAGTGGGCTCTTGTCTAACATGCAGATGACAGGTGCTGTTTTCACATTATTTGCCTTTGTGCACAATTGCTTACATTCAAGATATTTGCATTTTTCAGGGCTGTATTGCATTGTATTTTTGTGATCTCCAAATCACAAAATGAATCAATGACTCAAAAATTATTCATTGAAGTTTAAAAGTTGTGATAAAAATAAAACCATTACTGTTACTTAGACCTTGACATTCATCAAGATCAATACTGAATGAGACTTGAGCACACATTTAGTACAGGCATGTAGGAATGCTGGGATGAGTGTTTGTGAGCCAGAACATTAAAATATATCAGGAGTCCTGGCTGGTGTGGCTCAGTGGATAGAGCACCGACCTGTGGGCTGAAAGGTTTCTGCTTCAGTTCCCAGTCAAGGTACATGCCTGGGATGCAGGTTGGGACCCTGGTTGGGGTCCTGCGAGAGGCAAAGGATCAATGTTTCTCTCCCTTTCTCCCTCCTTTCCCTTGTCTCTAAAAATAAATAAGTAATTAATTTAAAAAATGTATCAGGAAACTATTATATCATCTGAAAATTTGGTTTTACTGAATCTGTTTGTTCTTATGCTGTTGTCCATTAGAAAATTTGGTCAGTTGAGATCCAAGACGAGTAAGTAAAAGCTACATTAACCTCCTCCCAGGACCAACCTGGAATTACAACTAAATTGTAGAGAAAACATCCAGAATAACCATTGGAACAAAAACTGGAAAGAAGCCTTATAGCCATGGAGAGACAGAAGAAACCACTTCACCACAACGAAATTGGTAGGGGGTGTGGAGACGTGAGAGGGTTGGCTGGGCTTCCACAGGCAGCCACTGAGATACTGGAGGGAAATTCAGTGGCTGGGGGTTCCCCAGGAGAAGTGTGGGGTCTAGACCCCAAGCTGGGCCCCCCAGCCTACAGCACCAGAGCTGGAAAGGAACCCAGATAATACCCAGCTGTGAAAAGTGGCAGAGTTTCTGTCTGCCACGAAGAGATGGCTGGAGTCACAGAGAGTCTTTTAAACGCCAAACACATATAATTTCATTTGCAGCCACTTACCCTGGGCTCTGGCAAAGGCAGCGGGCAGCATGGAGTAGAAATGCTAGAGGAGAGCCTGGAGATGGAGAACTGAGGGAGCAGCTGCCTGGACCCCTGTGGTGAGTCATTCCCCATACTGCAGGAGCCACATTGCTCAGGCAGAGCACTCCCCTCCATATGGCATCAGCCCGTGGGGACGCTATAGCCCCACCCTCAGGAATTACCCTCTGGTGTTTAAACCTGACTGTGGGTTATCAATTGACTAGATTAACAATAGAAGGAGACAGCTACAGACTGTGGATCACTGGTCGCCTCAACAGGCTGCCTAGGACCAGGCTGGGACTCCATCTGACATCACCAGATGGGGAAAAGAATGAGACGAATTCCACCATGGTTTTCTTCATGATTTGTGCTATTTTCTTTCCTGCATAGCTTTGTAACATTTATTTCTCGTCCTTTAAGTTTGTGCATATTAAGTCACTAGTTTTTATATCACAGTTTATTTCAAATCTCGTATTTTGCTCTTCCCTTCTCTTACTCCGTTTTACCTTCTTTCCTCTTCCTATTTTTAATTTTATTTTCACTCTTGCTACAACTTGTTTCCATTCTATACTCTTACTATTTCTCCCCACTCCAGCCTCTCAAAACCATTGTTCTTGTCATTAGTCATCCCACATTCTTTTTCCCATTCTTAAAATACTCTTATTCTCTTTCCACCTTTATTGATTTTCGCTCATCAGTTTTGGATATGGTGGTGGTTGTTGAATTTCTCCAATTTTATTTCTAGATTTTCACTATTTTTGTATTTCAAATCTCAAATTTTACTATTCCCTTCTCCTAATCCATTTTGCCTTCCTGTTACCCTTTCTCTTTTTGTTTTAAATTTTAATTTTTCTCCTGCCTTAGCCTGGTTTTCATTCCTCACTCTTAGTATTCCTTCTCTCTCTATCATCTCAAAAATCACTTCTCCTTTCTTTAGACATCTCTTAAGCTTTTCTTTCTTTCTGTTTTCCCTCTTATTCACCTCCCACCTATATTAATCTTTGCTCATTGTTGTCGATAGCACTGTGGTGGATCTTTTTTGCCAGTTTGGTTCTTATTTTTTCCTCTTCTTTCTCTCACTAATCTTTTTATTTTTATTTTAATTTTAAAATTTCTGTTTAAACCTAATACTATATGCTTCCCTTCTCTTACTCAATTCTGCCTTCTTCCCTTCCTTTTTTCCCCACAATGTAAATTTTTCTTTTGTTCTTTCTCCCTTCACCTTGTCCCTATCCCCTACTCTTATTATTGCTCCTCTCTCTATCCTCTCAAAATCATATTTCTTTCAGTTAGTCATCTCATATTCATTTTTCCTTTCTTATAATAGTCTTAATCTCTTTACACCTTTATTAATACTGGTCCATTTGCTGTTGATAGTGTCATTGTGGGTGGGTTAATTTTGTGGGTGTTGTTTTGTATCCTGGGCTGTTTGATTTTGTTCTGATAGCACCTGTATAATAGCATATGAGACGTGGTGGGCAGAATGACTCTCAGTCAGCCAGCTGGCGGGAAGGACCCACCAAAGAATGACCCAACAACCACCAAAACCTAATTACAACCAGAGTCCAGATAAATGGCATGAGGGGCATCCCAAAAGCATAAAGTTCAGGAGATCAAGGAGACTGAACCATTGAATCCCACAGGTCTCCTACCACAGAAGATCACACCACAAAGACAGGGAGTCAAAGCAGATCAATCTAAGAGGGAGAAACAAACAAGAAGAGTCACCTAAAATTGGGAGACAAAGAAACAACCCCCAATATGAAGGAGAGGAGGAACCCCCAGAAAGAGGGCTAAGTGAAACTGAGGTAAGCAATCTATCAGACAGTGAGTTCAGAATAATTGTTATAAGGACGTTCGATGAGCTCAGTGAGAACTACAAAGAACTCCAGGGAACCTACAAGGAACTTACTGTGAACTGTGATAGCATGAAAAAGGACATAGAAACAATCAATAAAAGCCAGGAGGAAATGAATAATACAATATCTGAAATGAAGAACACAGTAGGAGGAATCAAAAGCAGGCTAGATGAAGCAGAGGACTGATCAGTGAGCTGTAGGACAAGGTAGAAAAAATTCCCAGATAGAGCAACAAATGAAAAAAGACTAAAAAAGAATGAAGATAGTTTAAGGGAGCTGCAGGACAACATGAAACATAATAATATACATATCATAGGATCCCCAAAGGAGAAGAAGAGTAGCAAGGGACAGAAAACCTGTTTGAAAAAGTTAAGATAGAAAACTTCCCTAATTTGATGAGAGAAACAGTCACACAAGTCCAGGAAGCACAGAGGGTCCCCATCAGGATGACCCCAAAGAGGCCCACTCTAAGTCACACCATTATTAAAATGGCAAAATTTAAAGACAAAGAGAGAATCTTAAAGGCAGCAAGGGAGAAACAGCTAGTAACATACAAGGGAGCTCTGATAAGGTTATCAGCTGATCACTCAGTGGAAAACTACAAGCCAAAACAGAATGGCAAGAAATATTCCAAGTAATGAAAAGCAAAGGGCTGCAACCAAGACTACTCTACTTAGCAAGGCTCTCATTTAAAACGGAAGGTAAAAATAAGGAGTTTCACAGAAAAAAAAAAAAGGCTGAAAGAATACATCTCCACCAAACCAGCTTTGCAAGAAATCCTAAAGAGACTCCTTTAAGAAAATGGAGAGAGAGTGGAAGAGAGAGAGAGAGAGAGAGAGAAGAACATAAGAACAAAGAGAAAAAATGGCAACGAAATAGTACCTGTCAACAATAACAGGTACTATTATTGCCCTGGCTGGTGTGGTTCAGTGGATTGAGCACTGGTCTGTAAACCAAAGGGTTGCTGGTTTGATTCTCAGTCAGGGCACATGCCTGGGTTGGGGGCCAGGTCCTTGGTGGGTGCAGCTGGTGTACTGGGCAGTCCCACATTTGCATACAAATAAACTGGGAGGAAAACTGGGGAGTGAGGCAGACTGCGCAACCCAGGGTTCCAGTGCATGAAAAGAAAGTCTCAAAACCTCTACCTGTGAAAACCTGTGGGGTGTGTGGCAGCAGGAGAAACTGCCAGTCTCACAGGAGATTTCCTTTGAGAGACGCACAGGGTCCTAGAATGTACACAAACCCACCCACGCAGAATCAGAACCAGAAGGGCCCAATTTGCTTGAGGGTAGCAGGGGAAGCAACTGAGAGCTGGCTAAGAGCCAAGTAAGTGAGACTGTTCCCTCTCAGACCCCTCCCCAACATACAGCACCACAAGGCAGTGATGTGGGTTACCCCCACCCTAGAAAATACCTAAGGTCCTGCCCCTCATAATGTAATAGGTGCTCCAAGAGAAAAAAAAAATGACCCAAATGAAAGAACAGATCAAAGCTCCAAAAATAGAATTAAGCAATGCAGAGATACCCAACCTATCAGATGCAGAGTTCAAAACACTGGTAATCAGGGTGCTCACAGATATGGTTGAGTACAGTCACAAAATGGAGGAAAAACTGAAGGCTAAGCAAAGTGAAATAAAGAAAAATATACAGAGGACCAACAATGAAGGGAAGGAAACCGGGACTCAAATCAACAATTTGGAGCAGAAAGAAGAAACAAACATTCAACCAGAACATAATGAAGAAACAAGAATTCAAAAAAATGAGGAGAGGCTTAGGATCCTCTGGGACAACTTTAAACATCCCAACATCCAAATCATAGGGGTGCCAAAAGGAGAAGAGGAACAGCAAAAAATTGAAAATTTATTTGAAAAAATAATGAAGGAGAACTGCCCCTATCTGGCAAAGGAAATAGACTTCCAGGAAGTCCAGGAAGCTCGGAGAGTCCCAAAGAAGTTGGATCCAAGGAAGCATGCACCAAGGCACATCATAATTACACTACCCAAGATTAAAGATAAGGAGAGAATCTGAAAAGTAACAAGAGAAAAGGAGGGAGTTCCCTCAAAGGAGTTCCCATAAGACTCTCAGCTGATTTATCAGAAGAAACTTTACAGGCAAGAAGGGGCTGGAAAGAAGTATTCAAAGGCATGAAAGGCAAAGGTCTACTTCCAAGATTACTCTATATGATAGGCAAAGCTATCATTTGGAATGGAAGGGCAGATAAAATGCTTCCCAGATAAGGTAAGGCTAAAGGAGTTCATCACCACCAAGCCCTTATTACATGAAATGTTAAAGGGACTTATGTAAGAAGAATATGATAAAAAATATGACAGTAAAATGAAAAAAACCTCACAACTATCAACAACTGAACCCAAAAAAACAAAAACAAAAAAGAACTAAGCAAACAACTAGAAATGCAACAGAATCACAGAAATGGAGATTGTATCGAGGGTTATCAGCAGGGAGGGGGAGTGTGGAGAATGGGGGAAAAGTTACAGGAAATAAGAAGCATAATTGGTAGGTACAAAATAGACAGGGGGAGGTTATGAATAGTTTAGGAAATGGAGAAGCCAAAGAACTTATATGTATGACTCATGGACATGAATTAAGAGGGGGTAATGCTGGTGGGAGAGTGGTGCAGGGTGGAGGGGAATAAAGTGGAGAAAAAAATGGGACAACTGTAATAGCATAACCAATAAAATATATTTTTTAAAAAGACACAAAATATATATACTTTTCAAAGGCACAAGGGACATTTTCAAGGCTAGACCACAAGGTGGGACAGAGAATAAGCCTCAACAAATTCGAGAAAATTGAAATCATATCAAGCATCTTTTCAGATCATAATGGCTTAAAACTAGAAACCAACCTCAAGGAAAAATCTTTAAAACATTCAAATTCATGGAGACTGAATTACATGTTATTAAATAATAAATGGGTTAATGATGAGATCAAGTAAGAAATCAAAAAGTTTCTGGAAACAAATGAAAATCAACACACAACAACCCAAAATCTATGGACACAGCAAAGACTGCCCTGAGAGTGAACTTAATCACAGTACCGGCCTATCTAAAAAGATAGAAACATTTCAAGTAAACAGCCTAACCCTACATCCACAAGAACTGGAGAAACAACAAACAAAGCCCAGAGCGAGCAGAAGGAAGAAAATAATCAAGATCAGAGCAGAATTAAATGACATAGAGACTAAAAGAACAATTCAAAGAATCAATAAATCCAGGAGGTGGTTCTTTGAAAAGACAAACAAAATTGACAAATCTTTAACCAGACTCATCGTAAAAATAAAAGAGGACCCAAATAAATAAAATTGGAAATGAAAGAGGAGAAATTACAACTAATATCACAGAAATACAAAGGATTGTAAGAAATTACTAGGAACAACTACATACCAAGAAATTTGACAACCTTAATGAAATGGACAAATTTCTAGAAACACATAATCTTCCCAAACTGAATCAAGAAGAAGCATAAAGCCTGAATAGACTGATAACTGCTAGTGAAATTGAAGCAGTAATTTAAAAAAAACCTCCCAGCACACAAAAGTCATGGACTGGACCGCTTTGCGGGCAAATTTTACCAAACATTTAGGGAAGAACTAACTCCTACCGTTCTCGAACTATTTCAAAAAATTCAAGAAGAGGGAGGGCTCCCAAATTCTTTTCATGAGGCCAGTATTACCCTACTCCCCAAACCAGGTAAAGACACAACACAGAAAGAAAACTACAGGCCAATATTGCAGATGAACATAGATGCTAAAATCCTCAACAAAATACTAGCAAACCGGATTCAACAGTACATTAAAAAGATCATATGCTATAAACAAGTGGAATTTATTCCAGGGAAACAAGGATGGTACAATATTTGCAAATCAATAAACATAATACATCACATAAACAAAAGGAAACACAAAAATCACATGATCATATCAATAGTTGCTGAAAAAGCATCTGATAAAATCCAGCACCCATTTATGATAAAAACACTCAGCAAAGTGGGAATAGTGGGAGCATACTGCAACATAACAAAGGCCATATATGAGAAACCTACAGCCAACATCATACTCAACAGGCAAAAACTAAAATCTTCCCGGCCTAAGATCAGGAACAAGACAAAGATTTCCACTTTCACCACTCTTATTCAACATAGTACTAGAAGTTCTAGCCATAGCAGTCAGAAAAAAAAAGAACTCCAACCAGAGAAGACATCCAAATTGGAAAGGAGGAAGTAAAACTGTCATTATTTACAGACGACATGATAGTGCACATAGAAAACCCTATAGGTTCCACCGAAAAACTACTAGATCTAATAAGTGAATTTGGTAAATAGTGGGATACAAAGTCAATATTCAGGAATCCATGGCATTTTTGCACACCAACAAAGAACTATCAGAAAGAGAAACTAAGAAATAATCCCATTTACTATAGCAACAGGAAAAATAAAGTACCTGGGAATAAACTTAGCCAAGGAGACCTGGCAGGTGTCAGTATGGTCTTTTACAGAGCTATACTTGAAAAAGTACAGAACACTGGAAAAATAAATTAAGGAAGATACAAACAAATGGAAGCATATACCCTGTTCATGGATTGGAACAATTAACATCATTAAAATATCCATACTACCTGAAGCAATCTATAGATTCAATGCAACTCCTATTAAAACACCATGGCATATTTCACAGATCTGGAACAACTACTTCAAAAGTTTATATGGAACCAAAAAAGACCCCAAATAGCCTCAGCAATCTTGAGAAAGTACAACGAAGTAGGAGGGATCACACAATACCTGATATCAAACTATACTACAATGTCACTATAATCAAAACAGTCTGGCATTGGCATAAGAACAGACATGTAGATCAATGGAACAGAGTAGAGAGCCCAGAAATAAACCCATGTCTCTATGGTCAAACAATATTTGACTGAAGGGGCATGAGCATACAATGGAGTAAAAATAGTCTCTTCAGTAAATGGTGTTGGGAGAACTGGACTGGTACATGCAAAAAATACTGAAACTAGACCACTAACTTACACCATATACCAGAATAAACTCAAAATGGATAAAAGACAAATGTAATTGGTGATATCATTAAAGTCCTTATGGAAAACAGAGGCAGTAAAATTTCAGAATCCCTTGTTGCAATATTTTTGTACATACACCTCCTAGAGTAAGGGAAATAAAGGGAAAAATAAATATATGGGATTACATCAAATTAAAATTGTCTGCATAGCTAAAGACACTATCATCAAAATGAAAAGGGAACCGACTGTATGGGAGAATGTATTTTTTAGCGATACGTCAGATAAGGAGTTAACCTCCGAAATATATAAAGAACTCATACAACTCAACACCAGGAAGACAAACAATCCACTTAAAAAGTGGGCAAAGGACCTGAATAGACACTTGTTCAAAGAAGACATATGGATGGCTCATAGACATAAAAAAATGCTTAACATTACTAGATATCAGAGAGGCAAATTAAAACTCAATGAGATACCACCTCACACCAGAATGGTCATCACTAACAAATCAACAAACAACAAGTGCTGATGAGGATGGGGAAAATTCTGCATTCCTACCACCTAGTGCACTGTTGGTGGGAATGCAGATTGGTGCAGCCACTGTAGAAAATTGTATGGAATTTCCTCAAAAAATTAAAAACGAAACTGCCTTTTAACCCAGTGATTCTACTGCTGGGAATGCACCCTAAGAAAACTGCTACACCAATTAAAAAAAACTCATGCACCCCTATGTTCATATCAGCCCTATTTACAATAGCCAAGTGTTGGAAACGGCCTTAACGACCATCGGTAAATGAGTGGATCAAAAAACTGTGGTACATTACACAGTGGAATACTATGAAACAGAAAGAAAGAGAAAGGAATTCTTACCTTTTGCAACAGCATGGATGGAACTGGAGACTATCAAACTAAGTGAAATAAACCAGTCGGTAAAAGACAAATATCATATGATCTCAATTATAAGAGGAATCTAATGAACAAAATAAACTAATGAGCAAAACAGAACCAGAGACTTTGAAACAGGGAACAGGCTGACAGTTGCCAGAAGAAAGGGGGGAATTGTGGAAAGAACGGGAAAGGATTAGTTAAAGGACATGTATGAATAACCCATGGACATGGACAACAAGGTGGGGATGGACTGTGAGAGTGGGTGTGGGCTGGGCAGAGGAGGGCAAAGGGGAAAAAATTGGGACAACTGTAATAGAATAAACAAAAAATAAAAATAAAAACATAGAAAATTTAAAAAACAGTCCTATTTACAGCTGCATCAAAAAAGAAAATAAAATACCTAGGAATAAATTTAACCAAGGAGCTAAAAGACCCATACTCAGAAAATTGTAAGACACTGAAGAAAGAAATTGAAGAAGACACAAATAAGTGGAAATATGTACTGTGTTCATGGATATGAAGAATTAACATCATTAAAATATCCATACTATCCAAAGCAATCTATAGATTCAGTGCAACTCTTATCAAGATACCAATGGCATATGTCACAGAATGAGAACAAATATTCGAAAATTTTATATGGAACAAAAAATACCCCGAATAGCCTCAGCAATCTTGAGAAAGAACAACAAAGTTGGAGGAATCACACTACCTGATATCAAACTATTCTACAGGCCATAGTAATCAAAATAGCATGGTACTGGCATAAAAAATGGACATATAGATCAATGGAACAGAATAGAGAGCCCAGAAATAAGCCCATGCCTTTATGGTCAATTAATATTTGACGAAGAAGACAAAAACATACAAAGGGGGAAATACTCTATTCAATAAATGGTGTTGGTAAAATTAGATAGATATGTACAAAAGAATAAAAAGTAGACCACCTTCTTACAGCATAAACTCAAAATGGATTCAAGACTTAAATATTAATACCATAAAAATCCTAGAAGAAAACATAGGTAGTAAAATCTTGGATATTTCTCATGCCAATATTTTTTCTGATATATTGCTTCAGGCAAGGAAAACAAACAAACAAAAATGAACAAATGGGACTACATCAAACTAAAAAGATTGCATAGCAAAGGAAAGATCAACAAAATCAAAAGACAACCCACTGAATGAGTGAACATATTTGCCAATGACACATCTGATACCGGGTTAATACCCAAATATAAAGAACTTATACCACTCAACACCAAAAAAAAACAAACAATCCAATTTAAAAATGGGCAAAGGACCTGAATAGACACTTCTCCAAAGAGGACATACAGATGGTCAACAGACACATGAAAAGATGCTTAATGTGACTAATTGTCAGAGAAATGCAAATTAAAACCACAATGAGGTGTCACCTGATATCTGTCAGAATAGCCATCATGAATAAATTAACAAACAACAAGTATTGGCAAGGATGTGGAGAAAAGGGAACCCCTGTGCACTGTTGGTGGGAATGCAGATTGGTGCAACCACTGTGGTACCTCAAAAAATTAAAAATGGATCTGCCTTATGATCCAGTGATTCCACTGCTGGGAATGCACCCTAAGAAGCCTGATATACCAATTAAAAAAAAACTTATGCACCCCTATGTTCATTGCAGCATTATTTACAATAGCCAAGGCTTGGAAGCAGCCCAAGTACCCATCAGTAGATGAATGGATAAAAAAGCTGTGGTATATTTACATAGTATACATAGTAGAATGCTACTCATCTGTAAAAAGGAAGGAAATCTTATCTTTTGTGACCGCATGGATGGTCTTGGGGAGTATTATGCTAAGTGATAAAAGCAAGTCAGAGGAAGACAAGGACCATATGATTTAACTCATATGTAGAATCTAATAAACACACAAAAAATAAACAAAATAGAAACAGACTCATAGAGAACAGATGGATAGCAGTTAGAGGGGAGGAGGTTGGGGGCTGGGTGAAAAAGGTGAAGAGGTTAAGCAAGAAAACCCAAAAACCCAACCACATGGACACAGACAAAAGTATAGTGATTATCAGATAGAAAGGGAGGGAGATAGAAGAGGGTAAAGGAGGGATAAATGGTGATGGAAGGAGACTTGACTTTGGGTGGTGAACACACAACGCAATATGCAAATGATATATTATAGAATTGTACACCTGAAATCTATATAATTTTATTAACCAATGTTACCCCAAGAAATTCAATAAAAATGAAAACCTTCACATAAGATGGCCAGTATACTCCCAGCCGCTGTGTCACAAGGTCAGTTTGCCTGCACATGTGAGGGGCAACAGTGAAACTTCCTAGTGCTTCCCCAAGGCTACCTGCACAGCCTAGTAATATGTCATAGGATGATAGCCTCAGATCTGTTCCTGGTCTCCTGCATGTCGGTGAAACAGGCCCATTACATTGGTGACACAATGTTAATATGTGAAGACCTGCTTCCACTGCAGGACACTTGGCAGGCTTTGCTGGGACATTTGTGAGGGAGAGGGTGAGCAGTAAACCCACAGGAAATTCAAGGCCCAGTCACTGCCCTAAAGTTTTTGGTGGCTTAAGCCATACATTGTCCCAGAAGCTGTGCTCGATGAGGTGCAGCCTTCTCAAACCTGTAAGAATGTGTGAGAGACAGAAGCCTTCATAGGGATTTGGAAGTTTGAAGGACCTAGCGCCCCCACCTGGCACAGTGCCTCCATCCATTATACTGCTGCTAAAGAAAGGGCAGGTGTGGGACTGGGGATCAGAGCAGCAAGTGTCTTTGAGAAAGCAAAATACCAGTGAAGCAGATTGAAGCTCTGGACATCTCCCAAGCAGGGCTACAAATTGAGTTAGCCATGTCTGTGACTCCAGAAGGTATGGGTTGCACACCGTGGCAGAAATGACAGGGGATTGTACCCTCAGGATTTTGGTCCCAGCTCTGGAAGGGAGCAGAAACTGGATACACCCCCATAGAGCAATAGCTTTGAGCAGTATGTACAGTGCTCCTCCAGGCAGCACCTCTCATGAAGGAGCTTCATGGAAAGAACGTCCCTTCCTATCCAGGAGTGGGTTGAGAATATGTTTCATTGACCACCTCTGCAATGGCTCAAACTCCCACTTTGACTGTACAAGTGGCATTCCTAGCCACAGCAGAGGAGCATCCTGTCCACCAGTTCATTGCCTCTAGAAATGCAGGAGCTACTAGAGAGTACCCTGGAGAATATGTAGATCCTCCAAATGCCCCTGCCCCATTCCTGTGGCAGCCCCTGCAGCCTGTAGAGAGGGTGTGAGGGAAATTCCTGTGGATGCCTGCTACGTAGGTGGCAACAAGTCCACCCACTGGGAATGCAGTTGCTATTAGTGCAACACTGACACCATCTGGATGAAAACAGGACAAACCACAGAGGTTGAACAGTTGGGCTCTTCTGAAGGAATTGACCCTGTGGCTTGGACAATGGAAAGGTGAGGGGTGGATGATCATGAATAAGTGCTTGTAAGGTCAAGGTTTATGAAAACATATTTGGGTTCACCTGTGAGAGTCTGAGGTTGTTCTCTCTGCCTTTCCCAGCCCAGCTCTTACGGAGCTGACACCCTGGCATTCAGGAAGCTAATGCCCTAGCTCAGGTATAAGCCTGAGCACTGAACTCTTCAGTAGACACAACAGATTGGACGCACAGGAGAGTGGCCGCCATAGCACCCAGGTGGGATGGCTTATTGCCATGGGTACTGGATTGCCCTTGAAACACAGTGATGTGGTTAGTGCAGTAGCAGCATGTCCTATGTTTTCTAAACAAGCCCAAAGCAACTGCCAAAGGAGTCTGGGGCTGTCCACTGGAATTCTCAACAGGTGAGGGATTGGAATTGATTATACTGTCCTGCTTCCCCTGAGTGAGGGTTCTAAATACATCTTGGATTGTATGGACACTGTCCCTGGCCCAACTCAAGTTTTCCTGTCACCATGCAAACCAGGCTGCCACCATTAGTGGGTGAGAGAAACTGGGTATCATGTAGGGATATCTTCTTCGAATAGACTGTGTTCCAGAGTCACATTTCAAAGGTCATGATATGCAAGATATATAGCATTGAAGAGACAGTCTATGTTTTCTATGACCTGCAAGCATTAGGGTTGGCAGAAAGGAATAATGGAATATTAAAGCATCAGATTGAGTTACTAACAGTTAAAACCACCTTGGCTGGGTGGACTAAAGAGCTATCCATTTGAATGATCAAGCAGTAGGGCTTGTTGCCCCATATGACAGACTGGGGAACCCCCTTTGAGACATCCAACACTGTAAAGGTATGGAAGTTGCTGGAGACAGCCACTGCTCCCTCTCACAGTGAATCAGTGTGCTGTGCTGCTGAGAACGCCGAGCCCCATCACACCTGGGGAAAGCAGTGTCTACTGCAATTTACAATGGGATGTCCCGCCAGGATGGGTGAGTTACTTTGCACCCTTGGACGAAAGGGTACGAACTGCCATTTTCTGGAGTACTTCCTTAGTGCACTGAGGTTTTGATTCCTGGCAATTATTGTCAGTTTGGTTCAAATAAACTCATAACAATTCTTACAAGTTTGGACTTTTTTTTAAAGTTGACAGCATTAAACCCTAGGGTTACATCTAGGCCTCAGTTGTATCTCAGCTCCAGGCCCAGAAAAGCAGCAAAACCAGGTAAGCGATGTCATGGCTGGCATGCATACCAGCTGCATTGACTAATGACCCCCCTGCCCTGGTGCTGACCAGTCATTGGAGACCACAACCCTGAAAGGACACACCTGGAAATCTGATGACTGTTCTGTTGAGACCATCCTCCGAGTCCTCCCCTAAAATCCCCACCCTTAAAAGCCCGTAGGACAGAGGGCCCAGCAGCTCTGCCTGCCAGGAGCACACCAGCGCCTTCCCCTGCCCCCGGGTGCATTCCTTTGGTTTTCTCTCTTTCGCCTAAGCTCTAAAGACCATTCATCGCCTCTGTAACTTGCTTCCTAAGCCCATTTCTTCTGCCACTCATTTCTTTTACCACTGTGACTTTCTAAATAAAGTTTCTTTTCTAGTTTGAGTCTTACCTCTGAATTCTTTCTTAGCTAGAACTCAAATACTGAGGTTGCTGAACTGAGGTCCAGTTTGACCCCTCCAGTCTAATACCTGGTACCATTATCACCACCAACAAAGAATCCATTGTCCAGAAGGGTCCAGTGCTGAAGACCTTTTACCATAAGTGGCCAAATTCCAAAGCTCTTCAATCAAATCTACCCTGCCAGCACTTTCACATACTAGCCTATTCCCCCTAACCCCTTAAAACTCACCTGAACCCTGACGGATTTGAGCCTTGCCTCCTTTCTCCTTGCTGGTCAACTTAGCAATAAAAGCTTTTTTTCTTTCCCTCAAAAGCCAGTGCCATAGTATTGGTTCCTACGCATGTCAGGCAGCAGGCCCTTGCTCCGAAACAAGAGCAATCAATATATATCTCTTGTTACATTAATGAGGTGACTTGTAGAAAAACCTAAGGATGGGGGCTGGCCACCAGTAGAACCAACCATGTGATCAGAGGGTTGGATCTTTCAGTCCCACCCACCAACCTCCAGGGAGGGAGGGGCTGAAGATTGAGCTCAATTGCCAATGGTTACTAATTTAATTAGTTATGCCTGTGTAACGAAGCCTCAATAAGACTCAATGGAGTGGAGTTAAGAGAGCTTCCAGGTTGGTGAACACATGCAGATTTGTGGCAAGTGGCTCACTTAGAAAGGTCATGGAAACTCCGGGTCTTTTCTATGTACCTTGCTCTATGTATCTCTTCCTTGTGGCTATTTCTGAGTTATACTAAACTGATAATCTTTTTTTAAGTATATTTTATTGATTATGCTATTACAGTTGTCCCATTTTTTTCCTCCCCTTTATCCCCCTGGGCCTTGCACCCCCACTCCCACCAGCATCACCCCTGCGCTTAGTTCATGCCCATGGGTCATACATATAAGTTCTTTGGTTTCTCCATTTCCCATACTATTCTTAACCTCCCCCTGTCTATTTTGTACCTACCAATTATGCTTCTTATCCCCTGTACCTTTCCCCTCCCTTGTTCTCCCTCCCCCTCCCCACTGATAACCATCCATGTGATCTCCATTTCTGTGATTCTGTTCCTGTTCTAGCTGTTTGCTTAGTTGGTTTTTGTATTTTAGGTTCAGTTGTTGATGGTTGTGAGTTTGTTGTCATTTTACTGTTCATAGTTTTGATCTTCCTCTTTTTCTTAGATAAGTCCCTTTAGCATTTCATGTAATAAGGGTTTGGTGGTGATGAACTCCTTTAGCTTTACCTTATCTGGAAAGCATTTTATCTGCCCTTCCATTCCAAATGATAGCTTTGCCTATCATATAGAGGAATCTTGGAAGTAGACCTTTGCCTTTCATGCCTTTGAATACTTCTTTCCAGCCCCTTCTTGCCTGTAAAGTTTCTTCTGATAAATCAGCTGAGAGTCTCATGGGAACTCCTTTGTGGGTAACTCCCTCCTTTTCTCTTGCTGCTTTTCAGATTCTCTCCTTATCTTTAATCTTGGATAATGTAATTATGATGTGCCTTGGTGTGTGCTTCCTTGGGTCCAAC
>PVJD01016437.1:0-21016 GCA_004026545.1 Mormoops blainvillei
CCTGGATCTGAATTTGACCCTGAGCAATGACGGCTCCCGCCCCTGATGGACGACTTCATTCCATGTTCCTGCCAGATCCTGAGCCATCAAGCTCTGGTTTGTTTTCCCTTTCAAGATCCAAGGGAATAAAGCTGTCAAGGACAAGCTGATGATCTGAGCTAATTCTGGGGATTTGTGGAGATGCTCAGCATCCACCAGATAACGATAAGGACAACTGGGACCTGCATGCAGCATCTTTCCCTCCGACTCACCCTCCCTGCCCAGCCCCTTCCCTCCTTCCTGAAGAGGCTCCCCGCTCCCCAAGCCAATGCCATCTCCCCTACTTGAAAACAAACCCCAAAACTGCCTGCTATGAAAGAAAGGATGTGAATCATAGAGTCCTGTAACTGAAAGGAACTTCAGTGAGTTATCTAATCAAACACTTTCATTTTAAAATACCGTCACTCCACATTGGGAAATCTAGCTCTAGCCCTTTTTCTTTACTTCTTGGAAGACTCTAATTATGTATTTTCCCAAGAGTGGATGAGAAGAAGTCACTGTTTATCTGTTCACCTCCTTCCTGCACCTAGAGGTTACTTCTTGTACCACAAAAGGGTATTTTGTGGCACCTCCAAGGAGAAGCAGTAAAGCACTTAGAAAGATCTTTGCATCCATGGCAAAAAAAAAGTGAGAGAAAAGGTAGCTGAGCATGAACCACGGATTTAGCAATTACACTCTTACAGGGGACATTACCAATTAGTGTCTGGATGAGTGGAATATTTGCTCAGCAAGGCTGTGCACCACGACTCTCAGTGACACCGTAATGTCTGCCAAGAATTCCTGAGAAGGAGCAGGAGAGGACAGGTGTATGTGATGTCTGCGGCTACATCTTGGACAGAGTACTGCCACTTCCCTTGCTCCTTCTCTGTCCTGTGCTTCACATGACACCGACTCAGCACAGGGATGGCACATGTGACCCAGGCTCAGCCAATCAGCACATACCCTCTACCCCCATCACCCCTCACCATCACTATGACTGGTTCAGAGATGGGCGCAAGATCCAAGATGGCCCAATCGTTGGATCCCAGGACTTGTGTGGCAGCTCCCTGGCACCATGTCTCTCTCCCTCTCATTGAACTTGAACTTAACAGACAATGAGACTGGAGCTGCTGCTTCAACCAATGACTCAGAGCCGGAGAACAGCCAGCATGTGGAAGAGAGCAGAGTCAGCCCTGAGGCAGAGAAGTCTGCCTCTCCTTCACGTTGTTTGAACCCTGAGTCAGGCCTCTGCTGAAACCAACCCGCAGTGCCATGTGCCAGTCAATTCCCATTCACCTTAATCCAATTTGAGTTAGTTTCTATCACTGGAGTCCTACCTGAGAGAATCAATGTTACTAATACAGAATAGGTACACGAGAAGGTTTTGGAATGAATTTATGAATCAATTGAAGGGGTTCAGAACAGGTCTCCCCAAGATGTGCCACTTTGGCAGGTAAGCTATTTTCAACTGAAGGCAATCAGGAATTTTACATTTGGAACCTTGCCCTTAATAACAGTTATCACTAGAAGCAATTTTTATGACCTATCTATAGGGCAGGGCAAACTTTCGTTACTGAACATCTGCTCTTCTTGTCATCCTGTGAATAACCTTCCTCCTCTCTGAAGCCACAAGGTACCTTACTTCATCTTTAGATCAGGATGTCATGTAGACCTGATTTTCCCTTTGTGTCCCTGCACCTCTCGTATATATGAGGCTCCAGTATGTACATATATAGTTAAATTTGGTTATTTTCTCTCTGTTATTTGATTAGTAGACCAGCTAGAAGAACCTAAAAGGAGAAAGGAAAATTTCTTCCTCCCCCACAAGCAGGGGCGTATGTTTAATGTACCATGGAGGTATCCACACACATTTCAGTCCTTCGTTTCTCTCTTCAGGTGAGTTCAAAGAACTTCATGTGTTTACATTCAAAGTGAGTAAATGGTAGATATTATTTTTGCATGAAGATGAGCAGGGTTTAAAGTTGGGAGGAACAAGAAGGAAGAAGGAAGCAAACTAGAGATAGTGAGGATGAAAAAAATTGGTGGAGGACTCCCGAAGTAAGTGGTTACCTTCTCAAAAGAGAGCCAAAAGTAAAAAGCCCCCCAAAGAGTTAGAGACTATTGCTGTCCCTTAAATTAAGAAACTTAGAACCAGAACAGAGAGCAAAATCATTCTAAGGCTTGCACCTTGAAAAGCATAGATTTTTCAAGACACTGCAAATGGTATGAACTGATTCCATTCTCTTAGAATTGCTTTTGCCAGCATTTTGGGAAAAAATTTAATTTTGGACCCTTGTTTCAAATACCTATTACTAAGTAACTATCACAAAACCTGGTGGCTTAATACAACAATTTATTTTGCATGAGTTTTTGTGGGTAAGGAATTCGGGAAGGCCTGTACTGGGCAGTTTGTCTACCTGGCTTCATGTGGGGCAGTGAGGTCTAGGTGATACATTTCCAAGTGGCATGTTTGCTCACATGTCTGGTATCTCAGTGTCCCTGGGATTTTCTTGTCATCCACCTGGGGCCTCAGACCTCAGGGCTTCTTCATGTGGGTGGAGTTTCTCACAGCATGGTGGTCTCAGGATAGTGGCACTTTCTAGAAACAGTAAATAGATGCTACCAGACCAGTTCAGGGTTTTTATCTGAAGTAGATGCAGTGTGACTATTGCCATATGCTATTGGTCAAATCAGTCACAGAATTCACCCAGGTTCAAGGAGGAGTGTAAAGGTTACATTGCAGAAGAGCAATGAGATTGGAAGAGATACTGTTGCGGTCATCCTGAGAATGTACAATCTGCCACAACCCGTGATCTTCTTAGGAATTCACAGCATGGGAATAATGCAAAAGAAGGTATGAAAACAGGGAAGTTCATTACAACTTTTGCAACAGCACCAACAAAAAAAAGTGGAAACAACCTATGTTTCTACTAATAGGTAAATGACTCAGTAAATTACCACATACTAACACACATGTTCCAACTCACAGAAATATGAAGTCACAATAATTAAGAAGATTATGAAACAACATGAGCAAGTGTTGCTATAAAAGGGGAAAAAGTAAAATTAAAAAGCATGTGCCCTATGATGATAGTTATCTGAAAACCCGCATACATTTGGATGAGGTCTGGGAGGAAATATATAGAAATGAAGATAATCGCATTAAGGTGGTAAGATTATGCGAGCCTTCCATTTCCTCCTTTATTGTTATAGCTTCACCAAAAAAATGAAAATTAAAAGAAAATTAGAGAATTAAAGCTTTGTCAGTGCCCAGAACTTGGCAGGTACACGTACGGAAGAAGTGAGGGGGGAACGAAGGGAACCCACAGTTGTCTCTGTAATTCACTCAGATTTGGACAGACCGCCAGGTCCGGGGATTCACAGATACTCTGATTTATGATTAACCTTCTACTTTGACCCCTCATCTTTGGAATGCTGATTGTCATGGAAGCAATAGTTAATTATATTAGTCTTGCTCGCTGCCTAAGACTGTTCATGTTATAGCCCTGAAAATACTTTTTAAAAGCTACTATGACACATAAGCATAAGGTGATATTTAAATCTTTTTCATAATGATTCCATCTTGTCCATGGTTTCTAAAATTGTCACTGGAATTTGGCCTGGAAATTTATCCTAGAATGCTCTAGTAAGAACTAGATTAACTCCAAGCCCCCTGTTCACAGCCTCTGTCTGCCTGGGAACTCTGTCAGGTAGGAGAAGAGGCTGTACAGTCTGGAACAGCCTGTCCTAATCAAACACAAGCAAAATTCCTGGGAAAGCCTTGAATTTAACCTGGATCTTAAAGACCAAGGACCAGCCCTCCTGGGACTGTGACACTCATAGCTCTGGGAGACCTTCAGCCCTTCACAATCAAGCCCAACCTTTGAACAGGCATGGCTTTCCAACATTACTTTATCTTGCTAGTTGTTATTGTGGGGTTATTTTTGTGTGGGGGGGTGCTTTTTAAAAGAGTTATTAAGGAATGTGAAAGAAAGTACAATAAAGCGCAAAGTCTTAAGAAATTCTGATTAAATAATTGTAAAAACAAATTTTTAAAAAGAACTATCTGGTTAGTTGATGTGACCACTAGTTGTGGTTATATAGTTAATGATTAAAGGAAACCTGGAAGAGGGAAGGGTTTAGATAACATCCTGGTAAATTATTTTGATTTAGTTCAATTGCCTTTTGGCAAGTAAAAAAAAAAACCAAAAACAATCGATCTACTACTTTATAAAAGCAGCTACTGATGTTTTTAGAATTAACTTTCCATATTTTTTCCCTCAAGTTGGTGTTTTATTTTAATAAACGTTTACCAACCAGTCACTATGTGGCATTATCCTGTATTATATAGGTATTAACAAACTTCATTCTCAGTAACCCACTATGTAAATACTATTATCACCGATCTCATTTTACAGATGAGGACAGAAGCACAAAGATGTTAAGAAACTTGTGCTAGATTACCAGCTAGTAAGCAGTCAGGGCTTGAACCCAAGCAGCCTTGCCCCAGAGTCCTACTTAACTCCTGTACTGTGCTCCCTGAGGATTCCATTAGAATTCTATTTTAACAAATACAGCTACAAAGAGCCTTTAATAAAACATTTCCATATCTAGCGTGTGTTCTTTGATCAAGTTGCAGCAAAGAGTTCTATGCTCAAAATAATCCATAAGCTTTTTCCTCCCCTTGTTCATACAACTGTACATTAGGAAAGATGCCATAATTTGCAATACAGCTGAAACCTTTAGAAGATTTCCTCCCTCTCCAGCTGCCAGGTAGTCATGATAACAATAGGTAAAATATACTGAACCTTTGTGTGGTGTGTTTGTTGACTTCATTGGTTACCTCGTGGTGACCCATCCCAATGAAACACTCTTGTTGGTATCATGTCCCTATGTAGTCCCTTGAATCTGGACTGGTTGTGTAGACCAATGGAATACGGTAGAAGAGATGCTGTGCTACTTCCAGGCTTATGTCTTGAAAGGACAGTGGTTTCTACTTGCTGTTTCTGGGAGCCTTTGCTGCCCTGTAAGAAATCAGCTACCTTGCTGTAGGGACCATGCAGAGGCCAGGTAGGGAGGGCGAGGGAGGGCCAGCTGAGCCCAGCCAAAATAAACAGTTGCTTTAAATCACTGAGTTTTGGGATAGTGTGTTATGTAATGATAGATAACTGGAGCACCAGGCCACTTTGCTTTTTTTTAATGCAGTCATTCCAAAGCATTTATTGAATACCTACTGTGCGCCTGTTCTAGGAATTGAATATATGCTGAAAGTTAATAATTAAACAAATAAGTAAACAATGTTTACTCTGAATAAAATATAGCTAAGATAAAGAGTGCATAATGAGAGTGGTTATTTTAGATTAGGAGACCAAAAAAGTCCTTTTTAAGGATGTTCCATTCAAGTTGAGGTCTGAATGATCTAGAAGGAGCCAACTACCTCAAAGTTAGCAGGCAGCAAGTTCCAGACAGAGTGGACAAGTTACAAGGCTCTGAGGTGGGAAGGGCTTGGCATGTCTAAAACGCAGAAGGCCAGGACTGGACCGCGGTGAGTGAGGAGTAGAGTGGTGAGGAAATGCGGTCACAGAGGTAGGCAGGCACTAGATCATGTTTGGGCCACGGTGGAGTTTGGATTTTATTCTGCATGTAATGGGAAACCACGGGAATGTTTTATGCAATGGAGTGATATGCTCTAATGTGAGCTCTTAAAAAAATGGTTCTGTGGAATAAAAACTACAGGGACAGCAGGCCACCCTAGCGGTAATTTCCCACCCATCAGGGACATTAGTTAGGCAACTGTTGCAATAGTCCAGGAAGCAAGTGAGAATGGCTCAGACTAGGGAAGCGGTTCTCAGTGTGGTCCTGCCACCTCGGTGGTTCCTCAAAGATCTAACCATGGAGTTGTCATATGGCCCAGCAGATCCGCTCCTGGTTATATACCCAGGAGCATCGAAAATATATGTCTATGCAACTTATGTTCATAGCAATACTACTGATAATAACCAAAAAGTAAAAAAAGCCCAGATGTCCAAAAACTGATAAATAAATAAAATGTCATATATCCATACAATGGAATGTTATTCAGCCATACAACAAATGAAGTACTGATACATGCTACAATATGGATGAATTTTGAAAATATTTGGCTAAATAAAAGAAGCCAGGCCACACATTGTATGGTTCAGTTTTTATGAAGTGTTCAAAATTAGCAAATCTATAGAATAAGAAAGTAGATTAATGGGTACCAGGTGCTGGTATAAGGAAGGATGGGTAATGGCTGATATGGAGTGACAGGAATGTTCTGGAATTAGGTAATGGTGATTTTGCACAACTTTTTGAATATACTGAAAACACTAAACGGTTTCAAAAAAATGTTAAAAATTACGGCCTGGGGGACTCCTTGGAATCCCTGAGACAGAATCTAGTAGGTCTGCATGGTCCAAACTATATTTATAATTATGCTAGGACCCTATTTGCCTTTCTTATTCTCATTCTTTCATGAGTAAACAATAGAGTTCTCCAGAGGCTACATGACATGTGATATTGCAGCAGATTGAATGCAGAAGTAGCTATGAAAATCCAACCTTTTTTTAAAAGCCAGACATTAAAGAGATTAACCAAAAGAAAAAGAAAAAAAAAAGACAAAAAAGCAATGCCACTCTTCTCATTAAATTTTGTGGGGAAAATATGGTTACTTTAAAATACATATATATTATTTATATCAGTATGCTATGGGCTTATTACTTTTTAATGAATACATAAATATTTTAAATTTGTTTCATCTCTGATTTCTAATACTAATGATAAATATTAATATAACCCACATAAACAAAGGTGTTAGGAGTCCATAGTAGTTTCAAAGAGTGTGGAAGGGCCCCGAAACTAAGAAGTCTGAGGTTTGCTAAACTAGGATGGCAGCAACAGAGGTGGTACAAAGCGGTTCGATTTAAGATATATTTGAAGGTTGACGCCCTTGCTGGGGAGTTAGACGTTAGTGGTAAGGGAAAGAAAAAAATCAAGAATGACTTCTGGTTTGGGGCCTCAGTAAATGTGAATGGTGGAATCCTGAGGTGTTAGGAGGAGAACTGTGTGAGGAAGAGCATTGGCAGAGAAAATCAAGTCCTGTATCAGAAATTCAGACATTTAGACATTGAAAGATGATCTCATTCAGTCCTCCAACCAATTCAATGAGTTAGGTATTTTTTTGAGTTAGATATTATTATTTTTTAAAAGATTTTTATTTATTTATTTCCAGAGAGAGGGGAAGGGAGGGAGGAAGAGAGGGAGAGGAACATCAATCAGCCGCCTCTTGTGCCGCCCCCTACTGGGGACCTGGCCTGCAACCCAGGCATGTGCCCTGACTGGGAATTGAACTGGTAACGTTTTGGTTCTCAGGCCAGCGCTCAATCCACTGAGCCACACCAGCCAGGGCTTGAGTTAGTTATAATCAATATTGCCATTCCTCAGTGCACCTAGAACACAGGTGACAGATTGCAATCTGAACCAGGCCAGACTCTGAAGTCTACATTCACCTAAACTCCCAAACAAGAGGAAATAATGAAGGGACTTAGGTAAAAGTGTTACTTAAAATATTTAACAATCACTTTAGTACCCTGTGGAGGCCACCGTTGCCACAGTAGCCGCAAGGTTATCTGTGGGACAGCAGGCTGGCCAACCAGGGTGAGGGGACCAAATGGACACCAAGCATCGCCCACTAGGGCACCAGCAGAGTTGCCTCCAGAGCCCAGGGGTCCTCTAGCCCAGGGCCAGAGAAGCCAGGGGTTGGGTGGCGGGAGAAGGTGGGTAGAAAAGCTAGTTTCCACCTTTTAAGAATTTTAATATTTTAACACTGAATTCAACAATCAGCCATGGCATTAGGAAAGAGGATGTCAAAATATTTCTCCTTCCATCCTGGACTCAGAAACTATTTTCAAAAGCAAAGAGGTTAGAGTTCAGTTCTGCTGTTTCTTAACTTGCAAACAATCAACTTGCTTCATTTCTAATCCTTGGATAAAATCAATCAGCCAGCTAATCTATCAAATACAGGACTGTGATTTATAAGATATCTTCATTTGAACGTCATTTCAAAACAAAACAGTACATGGAAATATACTTAAACTGTAGTATTTTCTTTTTAAAAAATATATAATCTTTATTATATTTTTTTCCATTACCATTTAGTCCCCTTATACCTGCTTCCAAACTACAGTATTTTCTGGTGAAATGATGTGTTATGATATCTGACAGTCGATTTTAAATAACCTAGTGTGGAGGGAGTGCAGGGACAATAGAGTTATAAATGAAATGAGATTGACCATATGGTGATAAATGTTAAATCCAGGTAACAGATACATGGATTTATTTAACCTATTCTTTCTACTTTGCATATGTTCGGGAATTTCCATAACAGTGGGTTAAGAACAGGGTTCAATATTTATCCAATGTTTGTAGACTATTGCTGCTACTCAAAAAAGAATACACAGGATATAAGACTGTAACTTGTTTTTTTATATTTCACTTGCTTTAGGGTTTGTTTTTAAAAATTTTTTTGTAAAATTGTATATTTCAAGATTCATATAAAAATAGTGCATATTTATCCATAACCTTCTTTTATAGTAGCTTCTGGATGCCTCATATACATTTCTAATTATAGCAGCGAGAGTAAATAATTACCCCTAATTTGGTCTCAACAGTCAACTGCTGTCACGTTAATTGCTACCTTTGCATAGCGGCTGCTTGCCTGTAGCCAGTGATAACGTTTGAAAATACATTTTTAGATAAGATAGACATTTTAGTGTCAAATCCAGATGTCAGCTTAGCAAGCTTTCCATTTTTTTGTAATTTATTTTTTGGGGGGTAAACTTTAATTCTGTTGTTGACTTAGTTCAGTATAATCTGGCCATATTTTGCCTTAGAGAAGGCTTCAGAATTCACTTTTTACCCAATAATGTTGAAAAGTTGATTACCCAATATTTAACATTTCTAGCTATAAATTATAAATACAGACATATTCTTCTCATTGCTTCCTCCCCTGCCCCCATGTGAGGACATAATAAGAAGATGGCTATCTGCCCACCCGGAAGAGAGCCCTCACCAGACCCCCCCATATGCTGGCCCCTTGATCCTGGACTTTCCAGCCTTTAGAACTGTTAGAATTCCTACTGTTTAAGCCACCCAGTCAGTCTACTGCTATTGCAGCCTCAACTAAGACAAAGAATGTGGAGTTTTATAAGCCTACATAGTCAACACTTTTCTGAAATGATAGAGTTAAACCTAACTAAATTTAAGGACAGAGTAGCTATATACAGAAAGTTGAAGTTATTTTATCCATCTCAAACCTTGAAGAAATGGGAGTAAAAAATTTTTTACTATTGATTTGAGAGAGAAAGAGAGAGAAAGAAACATCGATTTGTTGTACCACTGATTTATGCATTCATTGATTGCCTCTTGTATGCGTCCCGCCTAGGGAATGAACTTGCAACCTTGGTGTATTGGGACAATGCTCCAACTCAGCAACCCAGCCAGGGCTGTGGGAATATAAATTTGAAATGGTTGTTTCATGCTCCTGGCTCTTCAGTACTAGATAATTTTCTTTCCTACACTTATTTAATAACCTGCATATCTAAAATTAAGCCTCTTATGTTGCCTTGGATTCTGTTACTTTAAATAGGCACCAACCAGATTACAATTTTTACTTGTTTGAAGATTGTTGGAATCTGATATCAATATTTTTCCTGCCCCCCAAAAAAAAGAAATCACAATGAGCAAGCAGGAATTCAGAAACAATTATTCAGGATAGTACAATTAAATTGGCTTTTCTCCCGGCATCTTTTTTAATACCTTTAATTATTGTTAGACTCTGCAGTTCAAGGACATAGTCATAGGAGAAGAATTCTTTAAACAAAAGGGAAAGAGTCTATAGTTTTCTTAACACATAATAGGTACTTTCCACAGTGTATTCCAAAAACTGCTGTGTAAGCGAAGGTTGCTCCCTAATAAGGATGCCGAAGGAGGGGCTAAAGCTTGGGAGATAGTTGCTTAGAAGTGAGGGAAGGTGAATAAATATCCTAAAATTTTTTTCTAAGACTTCGAGCCCAATTTAATAATGGGATTACATCTAAATGGCTAAATTAAAGTAATTGCCTCATAAATAGTAATATTGATTATGACTGAAAAGCACAGAGGATCTGTGTTCTATTTTTAGTTTAAGTGAAAGTCTTAGTTGAGGAAGCTGAGGGATATATTTAGTCAATCAATTTTCTGAAAAAATAAACCATGTGATCTGTGAATGTAGATCACAAAGAGGAAAACAGTGCCTGACCTCCAGTAGCTCTCAGCTGCACAAGTTGAAAGGAAGAGATTTATATACCTGAATTAATTACTATTGCAATACTAAATTGTGTAAGACTAATTACAAATGCCTCTGAAGTTAGAGTGGGAGAGAATGAGTGAGATTTCTGTGATTTAAAGAAGGTATTAGAAATTGTATGTAAGGTCTAAAAGTGAGAACTCAGGTTCAAATTCTGCCATGTGGTCGGGGTCTAAAGATGCTGCACATGAAATACACTCAGGTCAATTCAGTGCTTTCAACCATAAGGTTTTGGATGAAATTGAGAAAGATTATGAATTTATAACATGAAATCAAGTTCATCACTGAGTAGCCAAATTAAATGTTTTTTGATGATTGAATATGATGCATACATAAACATACATAGTTTACTTCATCTCAAAATTTATAGCGACTCATGTTTTTGAGACTGTTTTGGATCTATATATGCAGCGTGGTTTATCGATAGGACTTTTAGTCATTGACATACTTCTAGAACTCTATATGCCTGGCATACGGTAGGCATACAATAAGAATTTTTTAATAATGAATGATCATACATACATATGTATATATGCATAATGAATATATATATAATCCTTTGAATTAGTGTCAAGAATAAGTCAATAAAATAGTTACAAGTTTGAGTTATTTATATAATAATAACCATGATTCACAATGTTGATAATCTTTTCTCACAGAAAAATACACATATACACACTTAAGAAAGAAAGATTTTGAATTACAAAAAGCCATAGATGCCAGTTGTATAAATTTTTAAAAATACAGAAATATGAAAAATAAAGAGTAGAAGCCTTTCATTTTTAAGCACAAATATATACAGTTTATTTTTAATACAAACAATAGGATCATATTATGTATTTTTCTTTCTTGATTTTTTTCCATTCAACTATATTAGATGTATTTCTCCACCAGTGCTGCCTTATTCTTACCATTGCATTGCGTAGACATACCAGAATTTACACAACCATTTCCTCTTGGTAGAAATAGGATTGTGTCTGCTGTTTAATTATCATGAACAATGTTTCAGGGAACATCATTGTACACATATCCCTTACTTGTGTATTTCTGTAAGAGAGATTCTGAGAAGCAGAACTGATGAATCAAAGGGTATAAATGTTCTCAATTCTGATTTAGAAAAGTCTGTATTTTCATAGCTATGCTTACATCGCTGATCTTGGTTTAGTGAGGAGGCACCCAGACAACCAAGGAAAATGTCTTCTGCAGAAGAGTGCTACGGCTCTTCCCCGCGGCCTCAGGCCCTCCTGGCACACCATCGTCCTCTCCGTCAGAAAGGGGAGCTTGGGGATTCTTTTTCCCAGAATACGGAATTAGATATTTCTTTCCTTTCAAATTCAGAATGTAATTTAAATGGAAGGAAATTTAGAGATCAACCCCCTTAATCTGAAGGTGTACTTTTAGTATCAAGCAAAAGAAAACTCAAACTGGCTGGAACAGTAAATGGAATGCATTGGCTCACATTAACTGACAAATTTGAGATGTCGGCAGGCTCTTTGTGTGACGTGATCCAGAGTTTATGATATAAATCTGCTTTTTAGAGTTTGTCTTGGCTCTGCCCCGTTCTGCACATTGGCTTCATTCTTGACCTGGCTTTCGTTGTAGGGTTACCAACAAGGATGCATACTCCCTGTTTATATCCAGTGCAGGAACAGGGTGTTTCTTCCTCCAAGTATCACACAGAAGTCCCGAACCTCACACTAGTTAGCCATTTAGGACAAGTGTCCTTAAATCAGTAACTCTTATAAGGGACATAGGTTCACAAAGCCTCACCCTAGAGCTAGGAGTAAAGCCAATGTCAACGTGAACGTTTCACAAGGAAGGAGAAGGGGAGCAGATTCTGATTAAACCACCACCTCTTATCTTCTTGCATCAAGCTTCCACGCAGAGGACCTTCTATTGCTCTAGCACTCTGGGCCCTTCCTTCACCTCTTACTTACCTCTGCCTGGTTGGCGGGTAGCAAGGTCTGACATTCATGGTCCTCATTTCACCACCGATGAAGCTAATCCCATTAAAGGGTGCAAGCATCGGAGATTCTGCTGTCTTCTTTTGACCTGGAGCTTCTACGGAACAGCAACACCAGGACAAATGTGGATGCTCTGCAGCCTCACATACCCCCTTCTGCGGGTTGCGCCAGGGTCTGGCCTGACAGAAGAGGAGGCTGGAGGGACATGGAGGCAGGCAGCAAATCATTTTGTCCACGGGAATTATTTCTCTCTTCTCATCAGCTGTATTAGTAGAGTATGTATTTTGTTCCCCATCTTTTAGTGTCCTATGTCTTACTTCTGAACTGGTTCTCACCTTGGAATACAGAGAAGAAATTGTTTAGCGATCTTGTAAAACCCAGGGCTGTACTGTTTCAGGTTCTGGTCTTTTTAGGGCTTTTCCTTCCCATAGGTGGAAACACCTGGATATAATTTTCCAGGCCTCCTCTTGCCCCATTTTTTGCTTCAAATCTAGATCGTCCGCCAAATCCAGTCCCTGTGTTTTCTACTTAGAATTTGTCATTGTGCCAAAGTTATTGAAATTGGGTCCTATCTTACATGTGAACATCGTTCTCCTTTGATGAGCTCCAACTCTTACATATGGGTCCGACTTTGGTAACCAAGCTAGGCTTCCAGCTCCTTTCTCAGACTGGGCCCTCACCTGTTCCTGTCTGTGTTAGTTTCCTAGAGTTGGGACAACAAATTACCACAAACTTGGTGGCTTAAAAAAAAAAAAGTATTTTCTCAGTTCTGGAGGCCAGAATGTCAAAATCAAAGTGTCCTCAGCGTTGGTTCCTTCTGGAGCCATGAGGGAGAGTCCATTCCATAGCTCTCTCCTGGTTCCTGGTATCTGCAGGCAACTCTTGGCATAGCTTGGCTTGTAAGTGCGGAACTCCAATCTCTGCCTGTGTCATCACATGACACTCCTGTTTATGTGTCTCTGTACCTCACGTCTCCCTTTCTCTTATCAGGACACCAGGATCAGATTTAGGGCCCATCCTAAACCCAGAGGACCTTATTTTGAAATTGTTAACTTAATTACATCAGTAAAGACCCTATTTCCAAAAAACGTTACATTCAGAAGTGCCAAGGATTAGGTCTCGGACATGTCTTTTAAGAGGACACAATTCAACTAACTCACCTCACCTCTTAATCCAAATGGACTCCCGTGTGACTCCTAGACCTCTTGAGGCTGACTGCTTGCCCAGGTTTCTGAAAGTTACCTGCATTAGATCCTCTCTTCTGCCACCTTTTGCAAGAAATAAATCTTACGACCCCTTTGCCCGAATGTCTAGATACCATCCAGAGATTGTGGCCCTCCTTGGGTGCCAAATTTGACTACCAAATTCAACCTCTGCTGTTGGCACCACCACAAATTCTGGGTTATCCCCATCCCCTCTCCCCAGTGTTTATCATGTTTTATTTAGTGGGTTCAGGGCTAGGGTGTGATATCCACACAAGCCCTATCTGATTGTAATTGGTCGTGTCCTGCTATATTCTGAGGCGCTATCCAAGAAGCACTACAACTCTTGGAATTTTTAAAAATTGACTCCAGAGAGAGAGAGAGATCAATTTGTTGTTCCACTTATTCATACATTCATTGGTTGCTTTTCGTATGTGCAGAGATCAAACCTGCGACCTTGTCATATTGGGACAATGCTCTAACCAAATGAGCTACCCAGCCAGGTGGACCTCTTGGAATTTTGATTAAGGACTTCAGATATTTATAGTGATATCAAAGCACTGATTTTCCAATCCCATAACTTCTGCTAAAATCAAATCGTGAAATACTGTATGTTAAGCTATTTACTGTAACTCAATGCCTGAATCAGAAGCAATTACTTGGATGTATTCCAAGCGTTCTGTATACTAGGCACTATGCTAACTATATATGTATTATCTCCTTTGAATTTCACGATGACCCTTTTTTGATCCCCAGTGTACGAATAAGGAATTTAAAGCTTGGTAAGATTAAGCAGATTGTCTTACGGGTAAGAAGTGAGACTTGAAGCCCAGCTGTGTGATCCAGGAGGTTGTCCTCACCAGCAAACAAAATGGCCTCAAAGCATGCCAGCTGAACAAATGAACATGGGACAAGATTTTTGTAAGAATTTGAATCGGGTCTTGTTAATCAACAAATATGAGTAGACTTTTAAAAACTGTAAAGTTTTGAAACATAAGATACCATTAAAAATTGACATAATTTTATCCCTGGCTGATGTGGCTCAGTGGATTGGTTGAGCCTGCCAACCAAAGGGTCACCACTTCAATTCCTAGTCAGGGTACATGCTTGGGTCGCAGGCCAGGTCCCCAGTTGGGGGGCATAAGAGAGGCAACTGATAGATGTATCTCTCACACATTGATGTTTCCCTCCTTCTCATTCTCCCTCCCTTCCCTCCTCTCTAAAGATAAAAACATGAAATCTTTAAAAAAAAATTGACATAGTTTGTGTTTTTCTTTTTAAATAGATTTCATTGATATAATTTACATATATTAAAATGCATGCATTCTAAGAGCACAATTCAATGGTTTTTCATGAATATATGTATCTGTAAAATCACCGCCACAATCAAGACATCCAGCTTTTTTATACTTTAGAAAGTTCGCTTGTGCACTTTTGCAGTCAATTCCCTACCCCTTGACCCCAACCCCAGGCTGCCACTAATCTGCTTTCTGCCCTAGAACTTCCCATAAATAACACACTATGGACTCTTTTGCACCTGGTATCTTCTTGTTCAGAATAATTTTTGACAGTTACCACTGAGTTGCAAGTATCAGAAGTTCATTCTTTTTTACTGCTGAGTAGAATTCCAGGGTACATGTATACCAATTTATTTATCCATTTACCTGGGGTTGGACACCTAGGTTATACATCATTCAGAGACAGAAACCATTCATTTGAACAGGAAAATTTAATATAATTGGTAACTAGTGAAAGGTGGTTAATGACATAAAAGGGTAAATGAGGGTCTGGGAGTAGCAAGTGGGCCGAGGGAGAGTGAGCTCTGAAGGAGTCAGACTTAGGAGAGGGTGCCCTGCCCCTCACAGTCCAACCTATTTGAAAAGGAGGTGGCAACCACAGGAATGCAATGTACTTGTCTGTGATGAAGAAACTTGCCAAAGGACACAGGCTGGAGCTGGCCCGTAAGTGGTGTGCGGCTTCTAGATAATTCGGGCAGCTTGAAGCTGGTCTCCAGTAACAGCCTGAGGGTGGGAAGAACAAGGCCTGGGGTGTGGTTGGAACTGGTCAGTGAGGGCTGTAGGGGTGGATACTACCATGTGGTAGTAGCTGCACTGAACAAAAATGTGGGAGAAGGACCAGAACCCAGAAGGGAAATGCCTTCCTGCTGATATTACAGTGTAGAGTCCCTCCAGGGCCCTCAGTTTGATAAAGCCTGACACTGTGCCAGTGGGCAGACGAGAAATGCTTATAGGCTCCAGTTCCAGTATCACAAAGCAGGGCAAAGAAAGGTGGGTTCAAATATGAGAGACAATAAATTGATAGCTTGCATAGGTTATTTCTACTTTAGGATTATTATGAACAAAGCTGCTATGAACATTTGTGGGAACAAGTCTTTTTTGTGGTCATATACTTCAATTTCTCTTGGGAGATATATACAAGTGGAATTTGCCTGGGCATATGGTAAGCATATGTTTACTTTTATAAGAAACTAGCAAGCTGTTTTCCAAGTTGTGACATTTTGCATTCTCACCAGCAATATGTACATCCTCTCCAATACTTGGTATTGTCAGACTTTTAATTTTTAGCCATTCTAGGGTATAGGAAGTGCTAGCTGCTTGTGATTCAGTCATCCCTGATCTTTTCCATTTCCATCTCTTGAAACAGTGATGTTGGACATCTCTTCCTGTGCTTCTTGGCCATTCATTTTCATTTGTGAAGTGTTTGTTCAGATATTTTGCCCATTTAACAATGCAGTTGTCTTATCGAGTTGTAACAGTTCTTTAGCCCTGGCCAGGTGGCTCAGTTGAATGGAGTGTCATCCCTGTACACCAAAAGGGCTGTGGGTTTGGTTCCTGGTCAGGCACACACCTAGGCTGTGGATTCAGTCCCTCATTGGGGTGTGTAGAGGAGGCAACCCATTGATGTTTCTCTCTCTCCAAAATTGATAAAAACATATCCTTGGGCCCTGACTGGTGTGGCTCAGTGGATTGGGTGTCGTCCTGCAAACTGAAAGGTCGCCAGTTTGATTTCCAGTCAGGGCGCATGCCTGGGTTGCAGGCCAGGTCCATGGTTGGGGGAAGAGGCAACTGATCGATGTTTCTCTCCCTTTCTTTCTCCCTCTCTTCCCCTCTCCTAAAAATAAAAATAAATAAAATTGTTAAAAAAAAAACCCTCGGCTGAGAATTTAAAAAATTCTATATGGAAGTCTTTTGTCAGATACATGTATTGCAAACAATATAACATAAGATTTTTGAACACAATCTACCAATGGGAGAAAAAACTTAATTATATTTTTAATATAGGTTTGCTATTGTCTCAATAAGTAGACAGATAAGGTACAATTAGTTTTTATAGGTTTATGTATTTATAATTATAGAGAGACCTTGAAAACATACAGAGAATTACAGCTTCTCTTTTAAGTCTTCTGAATTTGGGGGTAGGTAAATGTTTAGAGTGGTCTTTATACCTTTAAGTCAGGGGTAGTCTGCAGGTTTTTCCCATTCTTCCCATTGCTATCCCCCAGGCCAAACTGCACAGACAAATCACACTTCGGCTGCAAGTGCCAGAATCCCGATTTAAAGTAGCCTAGGAAGAAAAGTAACATTCATGATAATAGAGAATGTTTGCTCGAACTGCCTTCTCCATTCTGAGTGTCAGCCTTATTCTCCTCTTTTATTCCAGGCTATCTTCCCTCACATCAGAGAAACATGACCACTGATATCTCCAGGTTTTCCAGCTAACAATGTTGTCCACCTGCAGAGAGACCACCTTAACTCTTTGGGACCTAAGTCCAAGACCCATGGGAAATTGTTCATTCGCCCAGCCTGGGCCACTAGCTTTCTTCTAGACCAGTCGGCTGTGTGTGCGTGTGTGTGTGCGTGTGTGTGTGTGTGTGTGTGTGTGAGAAGTTGTAGCATATCATTGTAGCTCCTCAGAGAGCAATTTAGGTGGAATGAAAGGAAGTGGGTTTTAGGAAGATGGAGGCAGTACTGAGAAAACCACTGTATATACAAATCTACCATAGTATTATTGGAAAAAAGTGTGAGAGAATAGGGCTAGATGATGAATAAGAACTAATGTTGGACATTTTATGTGCGGTAAAGGAAGAGAAGAAGGTTTGGAGAGTTCATTGAGAAAGGAAAAAAGAAATTCATGTGAAACTTTAGATAAGCGACATAATAAAAATGTTGAAAATGTTTTGCCTTATTTATTTTCAAATACTTTAGTAAAAAACAAATAGATTAAACAAAAATCACAAAATGTTAATATTAAAATTAGGTGATGGTATGTAGGTGTTCATTATCTTAGTCTTTCAGTATATTTAAATTTTTTCATTATAAAAAGAAAAATAATCAAATTCCAAAATGGATCTCTGAAAAGAAGTTACAAGTAGCATATGGGGGAAAGATTAGTAAACTCAAGTGAAGAGATTTCATAGGTTTATAGACATTAGAATTGAAAGAGGTTTTAAGGTGTCCTATAATCTTATCTTTTATGCTTTGCTTCTAGTTCACTAAAAATGTGTGAGTCACCAAAATTCTGTGAGACTTAGATATTTATTTGTAAAATGAAGGGGCTGGCTTAGCTGATCTCAAATGTTCTCTGTTAAGCTCATTCAAAGCTAAGATTAGCTTTCAGGTGTCAGCAAGGTAGGTGTAAGAGTATAAGAAAGTGAGTCAACCCTACTTGCCTGGCATTCAATGCTCTTTATGCTTTGGCTCCACCTGAGCTACTGTCCTCTACACACTTTTTATATCCCAGTCATTTCTTCTGTGACTGGAAGGTCTTCCTTTCCACATATACTTGATAAAATCTTATTCCTCATATAAGGCCCTTGTCAAATATTAGCACTTTCATATCTAACTGGATTTCTTAACAAGATTTGACATCTCTGCTTACTAAATCCCTTATCACTTTCTGAACTTGCCATGTGGAATATACCACATTTTATTTTTATCATCTCTTTCTGGTATTTTAATTATTTTTGAAAAATATTTCTTTTCCTACTAGATTATAAACTCCTGAAGAAGAGGGGTCATGTCTTTTTAGTTTCATGTGCTCAAAGCATAGCAAAATGACTTACACAAAGGAGATTTTGGGGGGATAATATTGGACTTATTAGGTGGAAACAGATTTTTGCAAAATTGTGAGTCATCTGTTATGTACCAAACTCTTATTGGCATAAATTGACCCTTTTGCTGAAACTATGATAAGGCAATATGATTATTGATTTTCCAAATAACCTTTTGTTGCAATAAGATTTTCCCAGAAAGCTAAAACTCTGGCAGAAGAAAATGTCACTCAAGATTTCCTTTTTTTTTGGAATTGTGATTATTTGTCATGTCTTGTGTTATTTAGGGGTTAAAGTTGGGATTAATGTCTCCACTCCAATAAATTCCCCATTCAATTCGGGAAGCAAGTGCCCAAGGAACAACAGCAGAACGGAAGACAATGCTCTAAGTATCTGAGCAGCAATCTGCTACCTTTGACGGACTCAGGGAAAATCTTCAACAGAGGGCATGACTTATGCTGGGAGTGGCTGAGTCCTGCCAGTGCTGCTGCCTGAGGGAAGCGGAAGAGCAGAAATTGATGGCACTACTAAACTGGTGCCATACAGCAACTGACTGGGAGGAAAATGTGGCCACTGAACGCCTGGGCTCTGAATAGTTACTGTAGCGACCCCTTCTCTCTTGTTTGTGTGCATTTGTGGATGGCATGGTAGAGGTGAAGAATGTTTTAAAAACAATTTTTTTTATTGTTGTTCAATTACAGTTGTCCCCATTTCCCCCTGAAGAATGGTTTTGACAAGAGTTATTTTAGAATGGGAAGAGGATATGATCTTTCTCCTCCTTAACACAATTTAAATATTTTGGTAGATTTATTTCAAGTCATTTCTGTTCACTAAACTAATTTATTTCTGTCATTATGTTGAAGAAAAACATGTATGCAATGATGTACAGTTAATTCTTGATTATCTTTTCATCTGTTTCATTGCAGCTTAACGCAGAATATACCTACACAATGTCATTCTGAAGTGATAATTAGAAATATACCCCAATACTTTCAAATTAGTGTGTAATCTTGTAACGTGTGATAGTTTCTTGAAATCTTTAGGAAAGATTTTAAAGATTTTTGTCTATTTTGAAAAGATTTAGGTGTCATAATTCAATATATTCTGTTTGAGTTTTATTTCATCATCTTAAAAACAATGCAGAGCTTTCAAGCTCATAAATCAGTTACTTTCAAATGAACAAAAAGTGACATTTCTCTTGGTCAGTGCAAACAGTAAATCAATTTTCTGTTGTGTTTTGTTTGATTAATCTAGAATCTAACAAACATTCTGTAAGAAGCTATCAACAAAAATAGGAGAAATACATATACATCCAGTCACTCCCTCCCCTTCTTAGTTATAAAATTGTTTTACATATTTCGGTACTTTCTATGTGAGGAAAAGCAATAACTGCATAACAACAAACTAGCATATTTTCATAAGTATGTTACAGATATTAAAGTTTGTATATTTTCCTAGTAGCATGGCAACTTGTTGCTACCTAGACAACCATCTTCTTTCATTCATTCAATAAATATATGTTGATCTCTGACTGGTGGAGCTCAGTGGGTTGGTGTTATCCTGCAAATTGAAAGGTCGTCAGCTGGATTCCTGGTCAGGGCCCATGCCTGGTTTTTGGCCAAGTTCCCTGTTGGGAACTGATGGCAACTGATGGCAACTGATGGCTGTTTCTCTCCCTCCCTTCCCCTCTCTCTAAGAATAAATAAATAAAATCTTTAAAAACATATAAGTTGAGGAGCTGTGTGGGACCAGATATTAGCAATATGATGAAGCAGAGAGCATGACTCCTGCCCTGTGCAGTTAAAATTTGGCTAACAAAGACAGGCACAGAAAAAATCATTACAAGTGTTTTGAAGGGAAAGGGCAAAGTGCAACAGAAGCTAAAGATCAGTTACCCAGGCTGTGGTTCATCCTTATTTTTTGATTCTTCTTACATTTGAAAATTGAGGGAAAAATGAGGATAGAAGCTACAGTAAATGATGGTATGCATGCATACGCCTCTTCCAGGGAGAATATTATTCCGTCAAATAATTGAGGTTTGTTCTCTCAGTCCACTTCCCTGGAACGCTTGCTTGTGTGTGTCTACAGTTGTGTTCATGATGCCCCCCACCCCAACTCACCCCATCTTACACCAAGATCCTGAAAGAAGAGAGGAGGAAGTGCTGTGGAAGAGACAACAATGTGGTGATGTAATGCGTTCCGTTTTTCACCTTTCAAAGGAGTAAAAACTTGTTGGTGAGCTCCTTCTGAAGAATGGATCGTCAGAGGAAACAGCGGGTAAGAAAGCCATGGCCTTGCGAGGAGCAGAGTTCAGGGTCGAATTCCTTTTGCCTTATCAACCTCGGGTCGATAGTACCTGCAGGGAAAGCTGATAATATCAAACAAGTACAGAGCT
>PVJD01016438.1:0-21012 GCA_004026545.1 Mormoops blainvillei
GATATCAAGTAGGCTCAAATTGATAATTTAGATTCAGTCTAGTCCCTTAAAAATTCCAACAGGATTTTCTTAGGAAAGTTAACAAGATCTTCCTCAAATTAATATCACAAGAATTTCCATGGAAAAAAAGGTATGTAAAAAGAAAAAACGTTGAATGAGTAACATAAACAAATACCTACTATTCACTTATTATAGTATTATACTAAGTAAGATAATGTGTTATTGATATAAAATAGGTAAATACTCTAATAAATTAACACAAAGTCTAGAAATAAACCCATACTTCTGCGGTCACATGGTTTATGACAAAGGTGACGTAGCAGTGCAGAAGGAAAGGATGATCTTTTTCAACAACATTGAGAGAATGGACTCTGGTTTAAAAAAAGTTCTACTGTGGGTAAAAGAGTCAATCAGTAGAGCATTGTTCAGTACCGCCCTATTTTTAGAAATTGCCACATTTATCCATCATTATCAAAGGTGACATTTTTCATATGAGATAAAGAAAACAACTGTTATTTATTTAATCTGTAAAGCTTCATTATTGTCAACTATTTTGCCACAAGTGGACAAGTCACTTACCCAACAGTTTCTCTTCTTGTGTATGCAGTTGGACTGCTTTTCCCAGCTTCCCTCACATGGAGTATGGCCATGACCCTGAGGCCTAGTCAACAGCTTATGAACAGAAATGTCTTGTGCGACTTTCATGCCTGGCCCTAAAACTCCCGAAATTTGACCATTTGTTCTCTTTCTTTTTCTGTCTCAAGAATGTAGAGGATCGTGTGAACCTGTAGAAAATCAGGGCCGTAGGAGGGAAGGGCTCTTGAATGTCCATATGGAAGAGTTTCCGGTCAAGCATAATGATCTGATATTTATAGTAACAAGCAAGAATACATTTTGTTCATTTTAGCACCTAGTAACAGTCTAACACAACCATTACCACTGATTGTAGTTTTGTGGAGTTTTTTTTCTCCTATCATGACTTACATATTCCCTTGATACTTTTTTTAAAGATTTATTTATTTACTTTTAGAGACAGGGGAAGGGAGGGAGAAAGAGAGGGAGAGAAACACTGATGTGTGGTTGCTTCTCACATGCCCCCTATTGGGGAACTGGCCCGCAACCCAGGCATGTGTCCCAACCCGGAATCGAACCGGTTCACAGGTCACTGCTCAATCCACTGAGCCATATCAGCCAAGGCTCCCTTACTACTTTTAAACAAAGGTACTCAAATTTTATTTTCATCCATTCAAATATTTATGAATACGTACTACATACCAGGCTCTGTTCTAAGCAAAAAAGATAAAGTTTTACAAATTAGCAAGGTTATTTCAGATCGTTATAATTGTAATGAAGGAAGTCAGTCATCGTAGTGGAGAGTTCTGGAGGGTGCTCAATCGAGTTAGATGGCTGAGAGAACTATCACTCAGTAGGTGTCATTCAAACTTGAAATCTGAATGACAAATATAAGTATGTCTCGCAAATTTTAAGGACAAAACAATATAAAGAGAGGATGCAAAAAATACAAGGACCCCATGGTAGAAATGACTTTATGATATTGTAGGAAAGGGAGAGAAGAAACTCAGTTAAAACATGAAGAAGTGAAAAGGGTTAGACAAGGGCCAAATCCTATAAGGGGTTATGATACAAATTTATAGTCTATTTTAAACATAATGACCAGTTTTTAATGATAAGAAAGACGAAAGTCTCTTTGACTGCTCTGTAGAGAATCACTTGTACTGGGACATGAAAGGTAACAGGCTATTGTCGGAGTAGGCAGTTAGTTAGTAATGAGAGAAGGGGATTCTAGTTAAGCCTGATGACGTCAGGAAAGAGCGATTTTATGATAACCATAGGGGGCAAGCGACATGTCTCTGCACACCGTTCTGACTAGTCAACTAGGCAGGAATGGTAGCTTTATGGCCGCCTCGGGTGGTAACCAGGTAATCAGCATCATTCTGTTGGATTGAAGAGAGTAGGGTGCTGGCCTGGGAAGGTCTGAGAACAGGATCAGATTGGAGAAGGTCACAAGCATCTAGGAAATCCAGGAAAGAAAATGGATAAGGGGAGGGTCCCAGTACAGGCCCAGGAAAATCCGGGCAATACACTGGAGAGCTTGGAAGAAAACCTGCTCGTTTCCAAATGCAAAGAACTGTGTGGAAGCTTAGCAAGGACTTCAGAGAATCTACTACCTTAGGGCCTGCGTGGTCTGTGTGTCCCCAAGGGTCGTTATCTCTTTTCACTCAAATACATTCTATTACTGTTGCTTAGAATCCTCCTACTTGTGTGTTCCCGAAATTCTTTTCCTGATACACTGCAGAAAAATCCTATTTCCAGGCTGTGTCAGGGCAGAGCAGCACCAGTCCTGGTCCTCGTCTGGTAAGACAACCAGTCAGTAGTTTAACACAGGGGCCGGAGTTTGAGATGATGTGGATTAGGATTTAGAAATCAGAGTTAACACACTGAAGAGTGGGGTTAACACATAAAGAAATATATGGTATATTCTAATGAAATAAACAAAATTTATGAGTGTAATAGATGAGGTATATGAAAGAAGTTAAAACTAAAGAATGTTCAGATCTGTGGCATGGGCGGGGGGGTGCTTTACAGGGAGCGTCAGTCAGCCGCCCGGGCCCCATTTCTCTTTTTTTAAAACTTTTTTAAAAAAAGATTTTTTTTATTTATTTTTAGAGAGAGGAGAACAGGAGGAGAGAGAGAGGGAAACATCCAAGTGCCCTCGCGAGCCCCCTACTGGGGACCTGGCCCACAACCCAGGCATGTGCCCTGACTAGGGAATGGAACCGGTGACCCCTTCGTTCACAGGCCTGCGCTCAATCCACTGAGCCACACTAGCCAGGGCTCTTTTTGACCTTTTCTATGGTTGGTGATTGGGAGCCTGGGGCAGAAAGCTGGCCATCTCAGGGACCACGGGCTGTAGTTGCAGCTCAAACCCTGAAGATGACTGGATGGAAAACATCAGTGATGTGAGTGAGAACTGCCTTTCCCCTATAGCCCTACTGGATGGCAAGGCCACGCTACCCATCCGGAGTGGCTCCGAGGTGCGGGATCCGCTGGTCCCCTAAGAGGGCTCCAAGCCCCCGGCTTCACCACGGCAAGACAACCTTGCTGTGGCCCTGCCCAGCTAACAGCCCTCTACGGTGGACACCCGGGGTCAGAGAAAGGTGAGCATCTCCATCTCTTGGAGCAGAATGGCAAGAGGTGGAAGGCGTAGCCCCTCACCACCGACCAAGGAGGTTTCATCCCCTTGCACAACGTGACCCAAGTAAAGGAGCCCCGAACCGGAACCCTGGTTGCCCATGAGCCTGACTTGCTCCTGGCCCCGGTTAGTACGCACGGCTCCTTGCTGATCCCAGAGAGCGAGGGCACCGCTGCGGCGTCTCCCTGTCCGTCCGGGACTTGGATCAGAACCAGGCAGAGGCGGCGAAACAGGACAAGGCCCATCGCCTGGACAAAGGAGCGTCTCCCTCTTCTCGGCCTGCATGAGTTGGCGCGCCAGGACACACACCCTTCCGACGGGCTCTGCCTGCGGTGGAGCCGCGCCTGCGAGACCCAGTAGCCCCAGAAGCCGAGGCGGGAGGACGAGCGGGAGGCCCCAGGGAGACGCTGAAGCCGGCGGAGCGGCCGCGGGCTGGCCAGCTCAGGGAGACGTGGACGGGGCTCTACCACAGGCACACGAAGGTGGCAGCGAAGAGCCTGAAGCAGCCGACATGTCCCCAGGACGCCTTTCTGGCCAAAGCCAGCCTCGGCTAGCAGGGGCCACTCCAGCGGCTGCTCCGGCTGTACACGGTGGCCACCCAGGAGTTCGTCGACATCACCACCGAACGCACGCAGAAGGGGAGCCTGGTCCTTACCCGTCCGGCCTGTGCACGTAAGTGGCTTCTATGTGAATCCTGCCCACAGATGACGCATACACTTCTCGTGCCTTATACACCAGTTCTTTACTCGTGTGGCCTCTGCACACGTGTCTTGTATATGTGCAGCCTGTGTATATGTGTCCCGGGCACCTGTCCAGGCTATCCCTTCCTGGGCCACCCCACTTCCTGAGACTACCTGAGGAAGGACAGAGCCCTGCGACTGACACCAGCTTTTGCCCACCCACTCTTCCTTCCCCGTGGTCATCCAGGAGCTCCTTGAAGGGGCAACCTTATCTAACACCTTTTTATGCTCCTATTTGGTGACTGGCACACATCGGGAGCTCAATAAATGTTTCTTTGTTAATGAAGAGGAAAAAAAAAACCCCTGAAGAATGGTCTGTAAGATTTTTAGCCTAATTTAATAATAGTTATATTTTCAAAGTTATAGAAAATTGTAAAGGATACATTTTCTTTATTTATATTTCTTGGTAGTGTGAAGGTAGTATAATTCTTTATTGATTCTATTTCGGTTCATGAAGAATTCTGTTATGACCATGTTATTTTTAAATGTCCATGGGATACTGCACACATATCTCTATATTGTTTCTAGACAGAGCAGCCTCCATGAATGTATGGTGTGCGTAGTCTCAGAAGAGCCCAGCACTTGGTTTAATGATCTCCTGTTTCTATCTTAAAACTCTTATGGATTTCTTTTAGTAAGAGGACTGTAATTGTTAATTTTATGTGTCAACTTCATTAGACCAGATATTTGAGTGTCTAGATATTTGATCAAATGTTGTTCTGGGTGTTTCTGCGTGGCCGTTTATGGATGAGGTTTTACATTAGTAGCCTGAGGAAAGCATGTTGTCTTCCCCACGGTGTGGAGGCCTTATCCATTGAGTTCAAGGCCTAAGTAGAACAGGAAGCCTGACTCTCTCCTGAGACTGACAGAATTCTCTCTGCTTGACTGGCTTTGAATTGGAATATGGTTTTTTTTGTTGTTGATGTTAGGGGCTTTTTTTGGTATTGTTCTTGCTTTCTGCAGTGGACTTGAACTTGAATATCAGGTCTTCCTGCATATTAAGGTTGCTGGTCTTTGACCTAGAATGACTCAATTGGCCCTCCTGGTTCTCTGGCATTTGAACTCAGACTGAAACTAAAGTGTCGGTTTTCTTGGGTCTCTAACTTGCTGACTCTCTGCAGATCTTGGGACATGTCACACTCCATAATTCCATTAGCCAATTTTTTATAATTATGTGCATATATATAAAATCGTTTCTGTTTCTCTGGAATAATTGCCAACATTTGAGTTTAATGTACAGGATGGAAACTTTCTGCCAGAGCACTAATAATGATAGCAATAATTAATAATAATTATTGACTCGTTCATGTGTATTTACCAGTAATATGTCACATACTCATCACTGCACATTGTGATGACATACTTAAGTATGTATGTTTTAAAATATAAAATTAGCAAATTTGTAGTGACATTTCTCTGTCTTTATTTTCTGATTTCACTGTAATTGAGCAGTAAAATATGGTTCCATTTGAAAAGGAAATGTATTAATTTTTTTTTACAGAAGAATATGCAAGTCATACTGGGGAGACCTGTTTTTCTTTGTATTGGCTTGGCCAAAAAGTTCGTTAGGTTTTTTCCTGGAAGACAGCTCTAGTAGCGCTTAGTTGTCTTTAACTTCATGAGAAACAATTTTGTTAGACTGTATTGTGGCAGCTGTCATATCAGCGTGCATATACAAAAATCAAAATTAGTGAATTTTTGTGCAGCCATTTTAATACTGAAGATGGAAAAAATATGCAATGTTTTCTACTTATTATGCTTTATTATTTCAAAAAAAGTAAAAACACAACAGAAACACAAAAAGGAAAATTTGTGCAGTGTACAGAGAAGTGCTGTGACTGATCAAACCGGTCAAAAGTGGTTTGCGAAGTTTCTTGGTCCTATTGACATGTTGGTCAAATAATTCTCTGCTGTGGGGCCGTCTCATGCATTGGAAGATGTTTAGCAGAACCGGACCTCTTTCCACTAGAAGCCAATAGCGGGAGACGGCCGATGCACTCAGAATTCCCAAATCAATAAAGTTATTGGTGAAAATGAAAAATGCATCTTTTATTTTCTGGAAAAAACTAAACGGACTGTTTGGGCAACACAGTATCTTTTGAAGTGCCCTTTAAGGTTAGTTGGATGTATGCCATTCAAAAATGAAACTAAAACAATTTACAAGAAAGTTTATTGATGAAAGAAGGAAAAAGTTTAGCAGTGTTAAAACATATATGAGCAATTGAGAGATCCATATTATAAAAATATTTTGTGTTCATATTTCTAGATTAAATTATCTTTTTGTTGCATCAGCTTTATTATTATTAGTTATTACAGAATGTTATGTGAAAAGTCAAACAAGCTGAGTTTTTTTTTGGTCACAGGCAATTCTTTCACAATTGAATAGACACAATAATACAAACAGCTACTTGGAATTCTTGCAGTCAATTATTCTTTGTACTCTTTGTATTGCAGGGAAATATTCTTTGTATTCAAGTGTACAAAAATTGTGTAGTAGGTATATATTAAAGAAAAATTCATGCACCTGCAACTTAAACAATTTAAGTATAAACTTACCTGTTCACTGGTAAGTTACTTATTATAGAATTATGTATAAAATTAGACCAGAACTCTAAATGTAATATGTATGACTACTGGTCTCATTCTCAATATGTAAAATTTTCAGAATAGTGAGAACAAATGCTGGTCTAAAATAAAATATTTTAAAGAGCTAAAATCTATGTTCCTGAAAAAAGTAAAAACATTTCTTTATATACTTGGCCTGACATGTGGCCAAATGCTAGCTTATTCCACAGCTTGTCTGTTGTGATGGTGAAGGGTGCTTTACCACAAGTTTAGTGTGTTGTTTTGTTTTGTTTTCGGCAGACCGTTAGCAAACTGAGGCATCTTCAAAGCATACGGGCATAGTTCAACCCACTTCAAATTAAAAACGGTGTTATGGATTAATAGTCCACTGTGTTAAAATTTTATATTTATATTAGTGTGCTCACGGAAAGTTACCATCATGTATAACGTGAATCACTTCAGCATAAGCTCATCGCCTCTAACAATTAAAACTGTGCCAACCTGCGGTGTCAGCACAATGTCAATTTAGCATTTCTCAGTAGAATGGATTTTTTAAACCTATTCAGCATACTTGTCTAATTAAGTGCTTTCTGACTTCCGCAGGAATGATATTTTAATTTAAATATAAAATAAGTGTTATAGACGTAGAACATTGCAGAATATCACTTCTACTACTAATATACACTTTAGTGAGGAAAAATATGGACAATATCAAGCAAATTATAAAGAGGCAATCGTCACCACAGTTCAAATAAATTGTAAAACATAGAATGCAGTCGAACGGAAATGTAACAGTTTAGACCGCCATTAATATTCGGGATACGTACCACATTGGGCATAAAAGAAAATGCATGATTCGTCACCGCTCTTGGGAGAAAATGCCCCCTTCCTATTTGTAAAATGATTAACTAACTTTAGCCCAGCACTTGGGGCGATGAATGGGCTCTAGTCATCCCATCCCTAATGAAGCAGAAGAGAAATTAATTCTTTCTTGAGCACAAAAGCCCTTGGGCACCATGATACGCCTATGTCGATACTAGTGTAATGATCTTATGCTAACCTTTCACTGCCAAAGTAGGTTGGGATAATTTGTATGATCTGTTTTATAAGCAGTTTCATGTTAGCATTGTCTATTAGGTGATAGATAGGGAATATTTATAATGTCAGTAGATGTTTTCAACATCTAAGGTTGCTTATTGGAAAGATAGAATGCACAAAGGTGTTTTTTCTCAAGACCACAATTTGAAAGTTGCTGATACAAAACCTGAAAAAAGATATTAAGTATGTCCTGAATTTGAATTTTACATGGGTAATTACCATAAAGTGATTAGTACATTTTCAAATTGAACTTACTCAACTTTATAAGCATTTGACATTTAGGGATTACAAAAATGTATAATTTCTGATCTCTATTTCAATAATTCATCATTCAACTCTTAAAAATCATTGTTCAAAACATCATAAAGAATTTTCATGATGTGTGCTTATTTTTCAAATTTCACATAATCAATATCTGTAATGAGACTATCTATAAAAAAATAAGTGTAAATGGGGCGTTTTATGAGCAATTACAAATGAGCTTTATGATAATATACATATATTTGGACTAATAACCACAACATAATTTCATGACTGTTGTTGCTACTGTTGTTTCTTACCTCTCATAGAAAAAATAATTATGCCCATATATAAAAGGTGCATAGTGCCTTACATGCTACTTAGGCTGAAGTAAATGCACAGTTTGAGCCAACTCTTACTGGCTAGCAAGAAGAGAATGTTAAAATTTTAGGAATTTTTCAAACAAGTTGCTAATATAGGCATTATTATAAACCCAATTATATAAACTTAAAATAAAATGAATTATATTAAAAACCAAGTTAATAACTGGGAGACAATTCCAGAAGGAGCTCTTCAGACTTTCTCCCTGTGAAACAAACATAAGTAGAGAACATTATTTTAAAAATAATAAATTTAGCCCTGGCTGGTGTAGCTCAGTGGATTGAGCACCGGCCTGAGAACCAAAGGATGGCCAGTTCGATTCCCAGTCAGGGCCCATGCCTCAGTTGCGGGCCAGGTCCCCAGTAGGGGGCACATGAGAGTCAACCACGCATGGATGTTTCTCTCCCTCACCCTCTCTGTAAAAATAAATTCAAGAAATCTTTAAACACAATAAAAGATGATAATTTTATTCTCTGGAAATTGTCCCAAGAGCATACAGAAAGTGAAAAATATGTATTTAACAAGATATACAAAATATTAGGGAGAAAAGTGCGAGTCTGTGGCATTTGGACCACATCCCTATCCCTTATCTATCCCCTGGACAGCTTGTCAGAGGCTTTAATGTAAGTTGGGGGAAGGCCTAAAACACATAGCCTAAAACACATAGCTACCGCTCTCCCCATCTCCCAAGCTAAGGCTACAGGATCTGTCCAGAAGAGTCAATTTGACCAAATTTTCATCATTCTCCAGGTTCTTGGCAAGAGTGTCATTTCTCTATTCCAAGCAGGAGTAGCTGAGAGGTTTGAGATTTCCTTTCCATACCTCTGGTTCAACAAACTGCATTTACTTTTTGGGCATAGGTTCTGTGCTAAGATAAATAAAACAAGAACACCAGAAGCCTACCAGGACTTCCCATTGGCCTGCTTTATAGCAAGACGGTCACTCAGAGAAGAGAAAGTCACTCACCTCTGCTCCAACTGTGAGCAGTTCTCTCTAAGGACATTGCTTTGATCTGGGACAGAGTTGGGAAGTTTAATCCTAAAAGGACTGTAGAAAAGCATGGTCATTTTCACAGTAATCAATTAAGAGGAAGCTGGTAGGTCTATGAGGACAAAAACTAAATTTTACACCAGCTAGACATTTAACAGAACAAGAGAAACAAAGAATTAAAAAGCTTTCCAAGGGTCAGGACAAGTTTTCAATGTTTGGCCTCAAAGTCTAATCCTGTGAAGGGACCAAAATCTTACGGAATGAGACTAAACCTGTTTACTTCCGGGACACTGTTGAAGACAGTAGTGCAATTAGCAGTCATCTAGGGCAGGCTAACAACTGGAAATGACCAACAGAATTGGAAAGCTTAACACAGCAATCAGGCAAGCAGACATGCAGAAAGAGCCCTGAAAAAAATCTACTGTCCCTTAGGCTGAAAACACACAGAAAAGGCTATGCCCCCTGAGGGACAACAGTGAAGACTTCACAAAGTGGGAAAATAACTTTGGTCAACAAGCTTTGTCCAGTTACTAAACAAGTGACTAAGCATGCAAAAACCCGAACAAGCCTCCAGGAAGGAAAAGGAGAATTAGTATCCAGACTATCTACAATATATTATATAAAATGTAGTTTTAACTAAAAAAAATCATGAAATATGTTAAAAAAAATTTATCACCCACACTTGTCTGATGTATACAAATCATAGTCAGGGTATACAAAGTCTGTCCAGAAAAAGTACAGCCATTGTTATTGTAACGAGAACTGTTTGCATGACATCGAAGTAAACTGGCAGCCAAGGGGAGCAGACTGGAATGCGCATGTGTGAACAATGACAACTTCACTGTACTAATCAGCGGGGGCAGTAGATGCCATTGAGTGAGCATGTGTACTGCATGCTTAACCTCACTCCAGCCCAGATTTGGTGGCCTGTGACTTCTGGCTTGTCCAAAAACTAAAATCCTCTTTGAAAGGCAAGACATTTCAGACTGTCAATCAGATTCAAGAAAATATGATGGGCAGCGGATGGCGACTGGGAGAACTGTGTTAGGTGCCGAGGTGCCTACCTGGAAGAGGACTGAGACATCATTGTCCTGTGTACAATGTTTCTTGTAACTTGTGTCTTCTTCAATAAATGTCTCTATTTTTCATAGCGCATGGCCTGATCCCTTCCGGACAGACCTTGTAAAGGTAAGAGGTCGGTGGCAGCAACACCACCGAAGGATTCTGTGAGATTCGTTTTGCTCTATGGAATTCACAATACAAAGTATTATATATTTCGTTATTATTTATAAATTGTAGTGTATACTCATTTTAATCGGTAAAATTTATCATTTATATCCATGCATACATATATGTGATTTCTTTACACATAGTGTTATAATCATTTACCCGAACATCATGGACCTAATTCCATATGTGGAATCAACAACATTGAGAATAATAGTAGGAAGATATGTAAAAATGAGAGGTGAGTGGACAGATATCTTGGGGAGAAAATCAAATGGTTAAATGTAATTTCTGGCTCAACAACAAAATTGTTTAAAATCCTTGAAACAATTTGGGTTAAATGAGGATTTAAACATCTGTTTTATTTATTTATGGGAGAAATGTGCTAGTTTTGAAGTAAGCCATTGTAATTGGTATTCGTTTTATATCTTTATTTCTTATTTTGGAGAGCTTTCGAAGTGAAAGTAGTGAAATAAGCAAAGAATACAGGATGAGTGGTATACTTTTGGCCTGTAAAAATATGAGGTGAGAAGGAAAAAGAAGTAAGGGACAAGCTTTTAAATGTTAGTTTGATTCCTGCCCTGACTTGTTGGTCATCACCAGTCCAATTCCTGATCACAGCGCACGCCTGGGGTGCGGGCCAGGTCCCCCCCCCAGTTGGGGGCACATGCGAGAGGCAACTGATTGATGTTTCTCTCCCACTCTTTCTCCCTCCTTTCCTCTCTCTCTAAAAATAAATAAATAAAAGCTTTCAAAAAAAGATTCAAAAATAATAAATGTTATTCTGTTTCCTGAAATCAGTATCATCGCTCAAAATCTAAAATAAAGAAAAAGTGAAAGATTAATTAGATTATTTTAAAGGTTGTATAATATTTAGAATGAACACTGCAATGGAGTTGCCATTATTCATTAAAACAATATTTGTTTGTTAAGTCCCTAGATAATTGGAACATGTTTACTTTTTTAGTGTACAAAGCATCAAATACAACTTTATAGAAATGCAAAGTAAAAGACATCTCACTTTTTAACCTTCACTTCTGAATTTCATCTAATTTTTATTTGCTGTGAACTCTTAAAATGTTAAATGAGAATATGATAATAAGATGCTTACCTTAGAAATTTTTTGTCACTCAAAAACTGTGAGAATCATTTGGCTGTATGGAATTTAAAATACAGAGCATTTTATATAGTATCATTATGTAAATTATATAAATTTATATAGAAAATTGGTAAGCTGGCACCTAAATTACTTTGGGTCATGCACTACTTTAAGATTCTTATGCAAACCACTGATATCTGAATAAAAATAAACATATTAGACAGTCCTTTAAGTGCACACGTTCTCATGTAAACTTGACCCTAAATTAAGCAAAAATCCCTTGTCTATGCCATCTGTATATTTTTTGCTCATTTGTAATCCGCTATACCACCTCTCTTAAAGTATTGACCTGTAGCGGAAACACAATTTATTGGCTTCCCAGTTCCCTGTGAATTTCCAAAGAGAACTATATACTCAGATGACAAACCCAGGGAAATGCACTTGATTTATTATTGCGAGATTTTGCTGCATTCCTTAGTGCTCTGCACTGGATCGTATGAAAAATTACTTCTATCCAGCGTAGAAAGAAGCCAAAGGGAGCCCAGAGCACTTTACGGAGTTGAAAAAATCTCCTTGTCCACATTGTTCTTTTCATCATATGTGAATAATTACAGCTTCATTAGCAGCAATAGCAGGAAAATGTTGGAATAAATCAATAAAGGGGTAAGCAAACAACTAGCTGAGGTGTTGTTGTTTTTGTAGTGGTAGCACCCATAGCCCTGTACCTTTCCCCCTCCCCCATAAAAAACACAAAGACATGGCCCTGGCTGGTGTGGCTCAGTGGATTGAGAGCCGGCCTGTGAAGCAAAGGGTCACAGGTTCAATTCCCCAGTCAGGGCACATGCCTGGTTTGCGGGCCAGGTCCCCAGTACGGGGTGCACAAGAGGCAACCACACATGGACGTTTCTCTCCTTCTCTTTCTCCCTCCCTTCCCCTCTCTCTAAAAATAAATAAATAAAACCATTTTTTGAAAAAACACAAAGATAGTACACCTAGTTAGGCTACACTAAGTTTTTGGAGGACATGGTGAGATGGGAATAACCTAGAAATATCAACCGACGTCAAGCAAGAGGGTGAAGAGAGATTGGGAGAATAATGAGAAAATGAAGAAGGGGTGCCCTGGCTGGTGTAACTCAGTGGATTGAGTGCCGGTCTGCAAACAGAAGGGTCACTGGTTGGAATCTCAGTCAGGGCACAGGCCTGGGTTGCGGGCCGGGTCGTCAGTAGGGGGCTCCTTTCCAAGACCGATGATGTATTCAAGTTGTTTCTGGACCTCTGGGTCGAAATAGATGTCAAAATTAGGAAGGACCTCCCATGTAGCATCTCAAAAGGGCTTAGGTTTCAGTTTGATTCGCGAGCCCCTCCATACCTCAGGACAGCTATGGGTCGTGACGCCAAAGCTTTGTTTCCGAGATGTCCTGGCATGAGTTTGCTAAGCTTTTCTTTAAGGTGTGGTTAGTCTTTTCTACCTTTCCCGAAGACTGGGACCTCCGTATCACTATGCAAATGGTAGTGCATGCCTAGGGCTTGGTCTATCTGATGGGTAATTTTGGTCACGGAGGGAGGGCATTGTCCCGTGGGAGGCTTTGAGGTAGTCCAAACCTTGGACTTTGCAGTCCAGGTATAGAAGGGAGGCCTGTGCTCACGAATACCAGGAGAGAGCGAAAATCCTGGAAGGCGGGCATTTGTGTAAAATCTGTTTGCCAATCTGTCCCTGGGAAGGCACCCCTTCTCTGGATGGGCTAGAGGCGGGGCGGGGGGCTTTATTTGTACCCCTTGCTCATTAACTGAACAGAGGCAATGGGGCCTGAGGGACATCTCCCTTCGAAGATCTTTGATATTACAGAATAGGTGTCATCTCAACAATAAAAATTTTAAATATTTTTAGCAGTGCTTAGTTGGGAGCAGTAGTCTCTGGTCTCTCATCCACCACCCTTTAGTGTTTCTGGACAAAGCCTGCTTTTCTGCCCAAGTGTGTGCATCAGGGGCATAACGGGGGGCAATGGGCAGTGGGAGAGCATACGCAATTGGGGCCCTAAGCCAGGAGTCTGACCGGGCAGGCTGCTTTGCAGCCTTGCCAGTGAGGGAGTTTCCCTTAGACATTTTAGCTGCATCTTTTTCTCCTTGGGGATTGTCTAGGGCCATGTCCTTTAAGTCAGGTCTGCTGGACAAGACCTGCTCAGTAGTTTCAATGCCAGAATGTAAGAAGCCCTTCTTCTCAGGAGGTAAGGGAGCCAGTTTGGGGCAGCCATACTTTTAGAATGAGGCCGGGGGAAACTAAGAGAAGGGGCAGTATGAACTTGATGTGGGCTTCGGTCTTTTAAAGATTGCCCTAAGGTCAGAGTAGTGGCTTCTTTTGTTCATAAGGCACTTGCTGCCACCACCTGTAGGCCATCAGACACCCGGTCGCCCAGAGTCTAACTGTGTTGAGAAGTAAAGCCTGTGGTCTAGGGTGGTGCCTAGGACTCCTGAGGCCGTCCCTGCTTTTTCCACGCCATGTGGACTAAACAACTTTTCCAGGTCAGAGCGGTCGAAGGCTGGGACCTCGGTTAGCGTTGACTTGAAGGCCATGAAGTCTCAGTTCAAGCCCTGGTTCTGTTCGAATGGCTCAAAATCAGGTTCCTTGATTGCTTCACAAAAGGACTTAGCTATCAACCCAAACCTGGGGATCCAAATTCGGCAGACACCTGCCATTCCTGAAGAACCTGAAGAGGTTCTTAATTGTGTTTTGTTTGTGAGACCATAAGATTTAGAATAACTTTTTTTTTCTAGAGAGAGACGGCAAGATCCCTGGGTTAGGAGGTAGCCTAAATATTTGACTGTTGAAAACAAAATTTGGGCCTTATCGAGAGCCACTCAGTATCCTTTCTCCCCCAGGAAATTAAAGACTAAGATAGCATGTAGTCAGAGCCCTGTTTGGTGAGTCTGCAGATTAGAACATCATTGACATACTGAATTGTGATTCTGTGTGGTAGTTCTAATTCCCAAGGATTTTTTCAGGCATTTGTCCAGATATTATGATTGTCTCAGAACCCTTGGCGAAGGATGGTCTAAGCATATTTCACTGTTGCCTGGGTGTCAGGATATGTCCATACAAAGACAAACAGAAACTGACTATCTGGATGAAGTGGGATGCAAAAAAAATCATCCTTGAGATCTAGCTCTGTAAAATTATTTGGACTCATGGGGAACTGGCAGTAAGAGAGTATGTGCACTGGGTACAGTGGGGTGAATGGGAAGCAGACTGGTTAATAGTTGCTAAATCCTGAAGCAGATGATAATCTCCATTGTTTTTGTTTGTCTGTTCGTTATTTTACAGGCAGTATAGGAGTGTTATAAGGGGATTAACAGGGAGCTATGAGCCTTATTGAAGGAGCTTGTCCATGGGGGGCTGTGGTCCCCTATGGGCCTTTGGTCTAATCTAATGAACAAAACAAACTGATGAACAAAATAGAAACAGAGGCGAGTCAGAAGTAGGTTCCTGGGGAAGCCTCAGCAAAGGTAGAACTTACTCTCTTTTCATTCAGGCCCAAAGGAGGACCCAGGAATTGGGAGTGTCCCTTCTGACGGCACTTTACCGTGTCAAAGCGGCGGGACAAGAGTGTGCAGAATGGTTTTGATTTGCTTCTTCCATGGAGGGATGACAGACCTGAGCTTCCTAGTCTCCATCTTGCTAACATCACTTTCCTGGAAAATTCCTTTTAAAAAGATCAGAGATTCAATAAACCAGAGAGAACTTTAGTTATTTTAATCAATTGACTGAATCGATATTATAAAACAGATTATACTGCAAATATGTATTTACTTTGGAAAAACAATTCAATTACAATATTTGGTCCAAAAGAAATATGTATAATTATCTCAATGGCTCTTTGTGAAGATTGTTAATCCCAATTAATTATTTTTTCAAATAGGCATAACGGTCATTTTTTCGCTGATGATATATTAACATTTAAAATATCCCAACCTACGAATTTAACTTTTTGAAATTACTAGTAAGAAAATTCATAATTGTCAACAGCATAATTTAAACGAATACTTTATTTTTGTTTTGTTATTTTCCTAATATCTATCAATTAGATACAACTAATCGTAGGGCTCTAATTAGGATTTTACAGTATCCCTTCCAATTTTATGTCTGCAAATAATTCTGTTGCATTCTAAAGTTATAACAGGGAAAACACCTTGCTCTGCTCAGTGACACTGATTAACTTATCCTAGGAGAGTCCTCTGTATTCTCCATGTCGCGTTAAAAATATCTCTTTTCCTGCATTCATCCCAGTACCTGGTGACTAGAGCTTGGTACCTGAGCCCACACGCAAACAACAGATTATAAATTTTGCTCTTTTTATGGAAATTCAGTGCAACTTCCAGACTCTGGATCGCATTCTAGTTTTACCCAGGATGCAGCCTCCTCTTCTGTCGTACCTTTGCCTAAAATATTTCGCCCCCGCCATACCTTAATTCTTATAGTTGTCCTTCTCATTACCTTTATTTATGTTATCCTTGCTGCCTGGATTTTCCTTGATTTCCACAAACGACCCTCTCCACACAGACCCACAGACACAGGTTGACTCTGGTGCCCTTGTTGTTTTCGCTGTGAATTCCTTGTGAATATCTTCAAGAATAAGTGAACCAATCTCTATTGTAAATATCGATTTATCCACAGTCTCATTTTTAGGTGGTTATATTTTGTGTTTAGAAACAACCTTCGTGACCCCACCACTTACCATGATTCCTGGCAAGCAATGGAATAATAGACAATATTTATTACATTCATTCATCTCTCTGTTCACATTTCAGTCTATAATAATAATTCACTCAAGCATTTCTTTACTCTTACATTTGATTTATTAAATGTTTTGAAACTATACATCAAGTACTTATTTTTGACTAAGATTTTTCTTTCTCTGATAACATTTTTTCCCCCCTGGCAATAGGAGATATTTTAAAAGCATGACAATTGAATTATTTTTTGTTTCTCTTTAATGAAATTGTAGGCAGATAAACAGATATGATTTGTGACATTTAAAATAATGCTGTCACCTTTATATCCAAATACAAACAAAATTTTTTTAAAATGTTAGATTTAGTAAAAACTGTAAATTTATGAGAAGGTCTTTCTGTTTCCATGCTTAAGTACAACATAGATATGCGTCAATTGCACTATTTAAGTAAAAGTAATGTTTGTTACAATTTTCTGAACATTACTTACTATTTACTTTCTTTGTACTGCTAGAAGGGATGTATTAGGAGAGAAGGTCGACCATACCAAGTTCACTAGCAACTCTGATTTTAAGGTAAATATCAGGCTTTGACAGGTTAAAAAAAAAAGCGTTGGCACTATCCTAAACAATTCAAGGTTATACATACACACACACACGTGTGTGTGAAAATATGAAAGAAGCAGGATACTAACCCAAAAAACCTAACTTGAAAGTCATCAATTGATAATCATGACAAAAACCTGCCTTTATTCAGAACGAGGTACGGGAAAGTACCTAGAGAGTTTAATTTTACACAGCTCTACATTTTTTCATGTACATAGTACGTGCCCAGGAGTTTCAGTTTCCAAGAATTTCCTTTTTCTCCTCTCATAGCTTTGGGCAGAACAGTGTTGTGTGTTTTGCCTATGCTACTAATTTTCAAAGGTGTTAAGTAAAATAGTAGATACTTGAAATCAAAACTTTTTTGAAACACTGTTCTTCTGCACTTAACTATATGAGGAATTAACGCAGCAAACAGCTGAAGCAAATGCCAGATTCTGGTTTGACATGGAAATCATGCTCAAATTACTCAGGAAGAAACATTTCCTAATAGGACAAAAACACCCTGGCTGGTGTGGCTCAGTGGATTGCATGCCGACCTGCAAACCAAAGGGTCACGAGTTCGATTCCCAATCAGGGCACGTGCTTGGGTTGCGGGTCAGATCCCCAGAAGGGGGTGTGTGAGAGGCAACCACACACTGATGTTTCTCTCCCTCTCTTCTTCCCTCCCACTCCCTCTCTCTAAAAATAAATAAATAAAATCTTTTTTTTAAAAAGGACAAAAATATAGACTGGTAAGCAAGTTTACATAGTGCTTATTCTCTTTATGAAAGTAATGATGTGCTCTTTTGCAAATTATTTAGTTGGCTTTTGTACAATAAAAGAAAATAATCCCATAGCTATGACCTGGAAATAGCCATCTTATAAGTTAATGAAGTCAACTATTTTTGAGCAATATAAAAAGGGAAACCTGTTAACTATTTGTCTTATGATGACCTGAAATCACATTTTAGATAACTGCTCTTGGGCAATAATTTTATTTCCTTGAGAATTTATTTCTAATTTATTATTTGATGAAATTCTAAACAGATAGGCATTTGAGAATTGGGGCATTTTAAAATAATGCTACCATCTCTAAAACTTCAAATCATTAATGTTTTCAAATTATTAGATTTTTAAAAGACTTTATTTATTTATTTACTTATTTTTAGAGAGGGGAAGGGAGGGAGAAAGAGAGGGAGAGAAACATCAGTGTGTGGTTGCCTCTCATGCACCCCGTAACTGGGGACCTGGCCCGCAACCCAGGCATGTGCCCTGACTGGGAATCGAACCAACAGCCCTTTGGTTCACAGGCTGGCACTCAATCCAATAAACCACCCCAGCCAAGTAATTCAAATGATTAGGTTTTTTTAAGTACATTAGAATTAGTGTGGACATCCTCATATTTTAGTTTCTAATTTACTGCACAGCCATTCCTCTCACTGCTTTGTTCCAATAAAAAAGTATTCTATAAACCCTGACTTAGTTTCACAAATGTAAATACTAATCCTATCAGCATAATCAACCTCCCAAGAAGAAAACTAATCAACACGAAGAATTCTCATTCGCAGGCTATAAGAACTAAGCCTTGAACTGCTGGATCTCATGACCTGTGTTCCATGTGAGAAAAATCCAATCCTCATACCTCCGAGGAAACTGCAGGTACCCCATCAACTCACTGCTCTCAGCACATCAGCTGCCTTACGCCAATTCTTCCTGATCGCTGCTCTCAAAAAACCAAGGCTCTTCAAAGAGCCAAACTGCATAGCAGCATGTCATGCACTATTGGAGCTCATTTTCACTCTAGTGTTCGAATATTGCAGTTCGGAAAATCTATGACTGTTGCATGTCAAGAGTGAATAACCAATACTTTGATGAGAAAGAGGACTTCAGTATTCATTTCTGTTGCAAGAGATTTAATGCTTGAAGAAAACCAATTTCATTGTAACTTTTTAAGATACTAGAATTAGTTGAAATTTTCACCTCATTTCTTTTGTAAGATTACCTCCTTCACATTATGCTGTTGCCTCTACAGTTTTTGTTTCACATTCTTGGACATGATTTGTACTCTGCTGAGCTTAAAACAATCCACTGTTTATTTTGTTTAATTTGAGTAGCATCAACCACAGTGCCATGTGTCATTAATCATATTGAAGATTTGGGGGAAATAAATTTGAACTTCTACTGATGCTATTTTAAAGTCACAGCATTACATTTATTAAAAAAAATGTGATCTGATGACAATGTTCTTTCTGGTATAAAATATAAGTTAATGGTAATAACGCAGGGAACATTTATAGTCTATTATGTCTACTTGAAAACTATACATCAGACATGAGCATTATGCGGGGAATCATGGAAATTTTAGGTGTGATAGTTACTTTTAGTGATCATCTGGATAAAAGTGTAGAAATGTGTACATGCAGAGAAAAGAAATATAAGGATTTGATGAATGCATTTTTCTGCTTTAATTCAAAATTTAGTACTTAGCATCAAAGTAGGCTGTAAAAGGTGAAAGATTTATACTATCTGAAGAGAAACCATAGTACAAAGCAGGTGGATTATATTTTCGTATCCTGGTTTAATTTGTAAACCAGAAAATATTTTTTAAGATTTTTAAGAGAACTCTTAAAATATCAGAATTACTAATGGATATTATATGTAAAATACATTGCAATGAGGCCTTAAATTCAATGTAAAGGGCCGGGGGGGCTCCACCTCTGAAACCTCCATCAAGGTATAGCCTCTTTTGTCTTAGATCTATTAATATGAGGAATTATGTAGATATATAGTCTAATGGTAAACCATTATTGAATTTGTGGACTGAAGTGCATTTGTTCATGTCTTATATTTTATATGAATCTAGACTTTATTTTAGTAATGATATATAATTTTATAAGTGACTATGCATTGATTGTTTTTTGTCATGCTTTACATTTTCCCAGATCAGGATCACGCTAGATTTATGCAAGAGTTGGATAGGATTTCCTTTACACCTGTGTTGGGCCAAATCTTACATATTTTGGCCATTAAGCCTGTATGTTGTTAGGAAACAATTCTGTGATGTTATCTTTTATGTTTTTTTCATGTTGGTCTGTTTAATTTTTAAAAGATATGTATCTTACAAAATTATATATGTATGTATATTTCTAATATATGTATGTATATTTCTAATATGTATATTTATAATATATATGTAATCTTGGAAAAATTAGATTGCTAGATTATATATATAAATTTTCACCACTTTAACTCAGTTTGTGAGTTAATTCTTCTCTTATTGTCATGCGCACTTCCATCTTAATCCCAGCAAATAATGTAGTGTTAGTTCAATTTGCAGAAATTTTTACACATCCCAGTCGTACATTGCCAGCACGCCTTCAGATCAGGAAGTTGAGTGCTGGCTCCCTGAGTGTTCTTTCAATTTGTTTCCAACTGTAGGAGATCTGGCAGGGGTTATCCAGGCCCTTCACGTTGTGATTAAGTCTGTGCACTTAACTTTCTCCAAGTTGGCAAAGAGCCATTAGCATAGCATCAATTTTTGCTTCTGGAAGTCCCCGTGCTTTGTTTGAGAACTGGGTTTTGTTGGTGGTGGTGTTTTGTGTTTTAATTTGGCTTTGCACTATCCCATTTGTTGGAAGCCAAAACATTATTTTTCTTTTTAACCTGTTTAATTTTGCAAATAGAGTAACATAATCTGAAGTGTAGAGTACTGAAAGTTATATTGAAATGAGAAAAAGAATACTGGAAAACATTAGTGACAAGATATCGAAAAAAAAACAACCCTTCATGTTGCGAGGGCCTTACATAATTCGAGAATTAAATGGCACGTTATAGTATAATAACATGCTAATTCATTATGTAATTGTAAGAAGACAGTTTTCAGAGTAATCTGTAAATAAATTAATGCTTATAAATATGTAATAGTAACTCTTTTCAATAGATTTCTGTGGTGTGTACTATAAAATGAAACTGAAGGAAAAAATTGATTAAAGAAAACAGTTAACTTCCTTAGAAGTTTCAAATGAGTGGGTGGGTGGAAGCAATGCTTTTGTCTTCGAGACGCTGTTGATTCATATGTTGCATCCTCAAAAACTGAAAGAAAAGTAATATGGGTTTATTCAGTGTATTGTTGCATCATGAAAGGAAGGA